>OZ005658.1:59652613-59742613 GCA_963930645.1 Salticus scenicus | reverse complement strand
TTTCCAGTTGCTCTGAAAGATTTCATCATAACTATAGGGAATTACTTATTTCAAATCTTACATAACGAAAATGAAACAGGATGTTAAAAAATCTGTTTTATACACAGATTTAATGAGAATGACTATTATTTTAATTATTTAGTAGTGGGTGTACATCAATGATTTATATTTCCTTCTAAAGAAACCTTAATTTTCCTTAATTATTATTATTATTTGTTGAGAAATAAAACAATTTGAAAAAATAAAAATACGGGATGAAGGTAAAGAATTTCGATTATTTACTTTTAGTTGAAAACCATTGTAGAATTACAGAGACACTGGATAAACATTTTAAAAAATTTATAGTCATATTCATTTAAAGTTTACTCAGTGTGTCTTACTCACTTAAAGTTTAGCAGTCAAAAGTGATCATTTAAATTACAAATATAAACAGGATATATAATTTTATGATGCAGTATAGTGATAATAATAATGCAGTTCAAAGATTAACGTCTGTGAAAAGTATATAATATTTGAGAGAAAATTATTCTAATCTAAACTTTTTTTTTTTTTTTTTTTTTTTTTTAGTTTCTTGTCTTTATTTATTTAATTGAATTTATTTTTATATATTTTGTTTTTTATTTATTTTGTCTCACATCTTTATGTGGCGAAAACTTTATTAGTCTGTGAGTGTTATCTGTGTTAATAATAATAATTTCGGAATTTAAAAGGTAATAATGCACTTGTTATTCATGAAATATGAATAAATTGATTCAGATTTAGGACCATCTTCACGATTCTTGACTTTTTGAATCAACTGGTGGTCAGGAATGAAAGAGTTCCGCTTTTTTGCCACCACTAATTTCCATAAAAAATTTCTGCTCTATAAAATCACAAAAATAATATAAGAAATATTATACAAATTTCTGTATTGAAACACTTTTGGCAGAAAAAGCAGAACTCTTTGTTTGCTTGGGCGACGTTTCTTTGGGATATAATAGAAAGTCTAATACTTATTTTGATTATACTTTTTGCTATTTCTCTTTTAATTAATTTATGGCAATACTTCATTTTCTATTTATATTTCTAACATATGGGAATTTTTAAATACTGTTTACTATTTTACAAGTACATTTTTTTAAATACTTTATATCTATAAGGATCTAGTCAAATATATATAGAAGGGATAATTTTTAAGATTTATTTATTTATTTATTTATTTTTTTTTTTCAAGCGATGCTCTCTGGATTAAAAAGAAAAAAAAATCTTGGCTGACTGTTATTAACATAAACATTTATTTATTTTATTTCACATCTAAAAATTAATTCTCATTATGTGTATTTATGCAAATTTTCCTCTCATACTGCCATGTTAAAAAATGGGGAAAAAATGGGATGAAAGCGGCATATTTTGAAGGATTGATCCTCAAATGTAATTAGCACCAATTTAAGTCAAAGTCCAACTAAATATCTAGTTAAGTTAAATTGTATTAAGTTGTTCATAGAATACACCGTTCAAAAAATTACTGATACACACAAAGATAGACAGATAGTTTTTTAATGAAGTCAAATCGTGTTCAGAACATATCAAAACGTGTAAAACAACCGAAAAACGGGAGTCGAAAATTTTTACGTATCAAATACTTCTTTCTTATACATGCAGAACAAAGTAAAAATAAAAAGGTTACAAATTTATAATTGTCCTAATAACTTTCCCACAGTTATATTATACAAATATAAAGTTGGATCCATAAACTTATTAACGCTATTAAAATAATAATAATAAGAAATAATAAGAATATAATTAGAAAATTAATGACTATCATAGCTCATTTTAAACGGACCAACGAGATATTTGCTGTACTTTTCTAGAAATCCTAATATTTTAATAATAATTCTAAAATCAAAGGCTTCTAAAAATGATTAAAAAAAAAAACACAAAACCAAATTAAAAAATGAATCACTTACTCTTACACTTTTTATGAGATCATTTAACCTTTTAGTATCTTGTACGCCGCAGACTTGGCACGAAATGGCGAAGCGAAATGAGTGGGAATTTCAAATCAAAAGCAGGTGAATCGCAGCGCCCTCTATGCATTCGAATTGCAAGTGATGGTCCGGTACCGGCCTTATAAATTGTGGCCGCAATATGGCAAACATAATGTTGGCCGTGTGCTGGTACCCTGCAAAAGGCCAGCTGTTATTATGCCGCTTCTGAGCCACCGGCCTTTTCACTGTAGGCTGGCTTCAATGCTGGCAGCCGTAAGCGGCCCACTGCTTCAGCTACATGTGGCAACCTGCAGCTGATGGCAAGTGCAAGATGCCAGCTGTAGGCCAGAACGAGCCCATCAGTATAAGTTTTGCTGGGTTTATTAAAAATGGCAGATAAATTACATTAATAAAGTTTATTGAGACCTATATATAGTCTATGTATACATCAAAATTCAAACAAATTCGGAATACGCTTTTTACAATTTGAATTTGGAAATTTCAGGTGGTCTCCACTTGAAAACAAAATGTTTGAGCAACTTGATTAAGAAACTCATCCAAGATATTCATAACACAAGTTAAGACGCTGTCCAAATTTGGTTCAATTTGGAGTATTATTTCGGAAGTTATCGTGATTTCAAATTTTCAAGTGGTAGCCTGATTTTAAGTGGCCCCGTTTAACTTAAGATATCCGCCACTTTATTAAAAATGGCAGATAAATTTCATTAATAAAGTTCATTTAGACCCTTATGTAGTCTAGATTTACATAAAAATTCAAGCAAATCTTGCTTCAAATACGCTTTTCCAATGTGGGTTAGAAATATTCAAGTGGCTGCCACTTGAAAACAAAAAGTCGAAGCAACTTGGTTAACAAACTCATCCAAGATATTTTTAAGATCAATTCACTGTCCAAATTTGGTTCGATTTGGAGTATTATTTCTTGAGTTATCGTGATGACAAAATTTTCATTATATATATATATATATATAGATAGATAGATAGATAAACGAAGTGATTGCAATAGGTCGATTTCTAAAGAAATCAACCTAAAATTATTGTTATCAGTATCACCGTTTAAAGTAAAAATGTTTGGTACAGCAATTAACGGTGATAGATTAACATAGATAGTTTCAACATCCAAGTTATAAAACAGAAGTAATTAGCTTCATCACCTTATTAATAACAATACCTTATTAATAACAATACTACCTTATTAATAACAATAATTAAAATAGAAAAAGAGGCTGAACAACGGAATTTAGAAAAATTATCACACAAACTGGTGATTCTGAGGTCGAGTCACTGTAAGCACTCACTTGTTATTTCTGACAAACTTAAAAAGTAGAAAAGCTAAAACATTGTTTTGGGAAGAAAATTTGTGTCTAATTACATTGAAATTGTCAATGCTAGACAGGGAAAAACAGAAAAGTTGTAAAATCCACTGGATCAACTGATATACAAAAAGAAATTTAAAAAACAAAATAAAAATAATTATAAGATAAAAACTTTTTGTATGCCATGTTTTTAAATTTTCTGTTGAATCATAGCTATAGAACTACATTAGCACTTTATCAATGCGTGTAAAAATTTTAAAGTGATAATGAAGTCCATTTTTGTGAGATGCATAATTTAACTTTTTACATTTTTTTAACGCTCACGTTTAATTAAATGTATTTATTTTTATGTCAAAAGAAAATGAACTAGTATTTATTTTATTTTATTTTATTATTTTATTTTATTATTTTATTTATTTATTTATTATTTGCAACAGTTAAATTATAGCTAATATTTTAATGGCTATTTTTAAAGCTATTAGGAGGTTATCATTTAATTAATTAAAAGAAAACTAATCAAAAAATCAAAAATCGGACTTCAAAGTATTGTGTTGTCATCGGGTTGTGATCTATTTGAAAGTTTCAAATGTCTAGCTAGTAGGAAAGTTAGTTAAAAATCGATCGCAAGATTTCTACCGGACAAACAGGAATTGAAGTTAATAAAAACATGGTAAAAAATAAAATTAAATAAAACGTTCTTATTCTTTTCCTTCACCTTGACCTTGTTTGCCCCCTTGCATCTATTTCAATGGTCAGACTCCGTACTCAGGGTGAATGTTTACGTCTGGGGCCCAAGTCACGTGTATCCAGATGTATTAACCCCTGGAGTGGGGGAAGTGTTCGAGGTAGCTTTGGCCGAAGATTCCGCATTCAATGACTGGGCTACGTCTGCTCTTACCTTACCAAAATAGGAAAAAAAAAAAAAAAGCTATTCCTTTCCTTTGAAGCATGTCAATGGACACTTTTACTGACTTCTTCCGCCCTACTCACATACAAACCAAAAGGCCGTCAGTCTGTACGAGATGTGATCCGGCTTTTACTTCCTGATTCCTCCCAACAAAGATTCTCTGAGCCTTGACAATGACCTCAATTGTAAACTTTTGTCGGCAGTGGTTGGGGAAATGGTCTGTCAGAATTTTAGTTTCTCAGGGAAACGAAACATTTGAATCTTTTCTACAGAGGTATATAAATAGAAGTTTTTATTTTCCCATATAAATAATTCTAAATTTCCCAGAGGGTATGGAACACAGGGAGAGAATAAATGGGAAGATATTTAGAAGATTTTAAAGGTAAGAACAACCGTCATAACTATGGTGACTATATCAGAGAACCTTTATAATAAACTAGTGTTAAAATATATTGCAATTATCTAATTACGGAGGTATTTTTTATTTTAAGTAAATGAAGACCAAGAAGGTAATAATTATGATAAATAATTTTCTTGCTACAATTTTTTCAAAATTTAGAAAAACGACTTCAAAATAGGGGTTTTACATGTGGTTAGCACAGTCATAACAAATTCTAGTGTAGCACTATGCGATGTATAGGGTGATTATAATTTTAAAGTTATGATTTCAAAAAACTACAGAGCGATTTGATATTTTACCAGAGTAATCGTGAGACAATGAAATTTTGTTTGGCAAAAAAAAAAAAAAAAAAAAAAAAAATCCAAAATGTGCCGTTAATTATCCGTAAAGTATTTGTTTCATGAAGCTCCCCTTTTCTCTTTTCACTATGACTGTTTCCGCTGTAAACACGTTTTCTTGTCTTTTTACTAAAAAAATTGTAGTAAACCCTTGAAGTCTATTGTTTCCTGCTATTCCATTGTGTTGCTAACAACATTCCTGTGTTCAATGAGTCCATTTAGGCGTTTCCCCTGACATTATCCTGACAGCGTCATCTATAGGAACATGTTAGAACAACTTTTTTCCTCCCTCAAACAAAATTTCATTGCCTCACTATTGCTCTGGTAAAATAAAAAATCCCTCTGGTGGGTAGTTTAAAAATTATAGCGTTTTGAAATCGTAACTTTAATTATAATCACCGTGCAAAACCCACTCACTCATAAATTCGGTTCATGGTATCGATATCTGATATATTATGTCTATTTACAGAAGTTACTTTCTAATAAGTGGAATTTTCCCCCCCTTTATTAAAAATTAAAATGGAGGCCTAAATAAAGTTGTTTTAAAGAAGAAAGTTATTGCCATAGATGCAGTAATAAGACATAGATTGACCATTGTGGGGAAAATATGATTCCTTTTCATTCGGGGAAAGACAGTCATTTTATTCTTTCATGACTGTCTTTCCCCGAGTGAATACACACGGAAATATACACAGATAATTCAGTATTTGGAACACATAGCGACATTTAAAGAATTATATATCAACGAATTACAAAATTTATTAAATAAATAATTAATTAAAATTAACTTTGAAAAGTTCCCTGAAATATAAGGGCCGTGGTAGCCCAGTCAGTAGAGCACCGGCCTCATAATTGGAAAGATTGCGGGTTCGGTACCAAAGACCGCCGTGTACACTAATGGTGGCTGGTGCACGTAAAATATATCGTGGCCGCAATGTCCTCCATGTTCCCATCAAAAATTATACCTCTGGGTGTCACCGAAGCGGGAGAGCCATTCTTTCCGTGGAGGATCAAAATTTTGATGGCATGTCTCCGGACAACCTCTAGGGGTGTCTCCCAGACCGTCGCCAATTGCACATCTGCGCAGCATTAGTGCGACGTAAAACCTAACCACAACCCTGAAATATAATAGCAGTATTTACATCACAATAATGACAAAGCAATTGATTATGAAAATTATACTTTAAGTAAATTAATGAAATATACCAGATACACAGAATATAACTTATGTATGGAAAGTTATCCTACTTGCTTTAATAAATTTTTTCGAACAATTAAATGCCACGCAAATTTCGTCATTCAGAATATTCATCAAATTTCGCAATAGTTCTATTCTAAAATAATAAATTTCTATTCTATTCTATTTGCTGAATTTCATACTCTCTAATGGCTGATGCCAAAAAATTTTTCGGCAATAAAAATCTTTGGTCGATAACATGGAGATGATAGATCTATAGGAATTACACTATCTATGTTCACTGCATCCATTATTACAAGATTTATTGGGTTATCTAGATAACTTTTATTTATGATCTCATATCTCATAAGCCTATTCGACTAACTCTTTCATTTCAATTTTTACTTTCTCTTACCCATAGGGTCGAAAAAGTAATTGTTTTAGGGTCAAATTCTCGAACGTGAGTTTTTGTTACATTTACATGTTCTGAGGCTCCCTGAATACGAAAATCATGTTTTTAGCGAATGGTCTGTGTGTATGTCTGTGTGGATGGATGTCTGTGTGCCTGTTATCAGCATATCTCAAGAACAAACAGTAGCAGAAATTCCAAACTCGGTATTCTAAATGTGTATCATATAGGGATGCTATAGTAAGCTTTTCGTTGAGATGAAGCAAATGGTTCGTGTACAGGGACACTCGAAAGTATTTAAATACAATACGTCTATGGGGGAAATTGCAGGTAAGTAGAGTTTAACATCTATATACTGCACTAAACCAAATGAAACGAATATATATTTTTTGTAATAGAGATAGTCAACTGGGAAACAAATTTTGTGTATGTAGGAGCCTCGTCTCTCCCCCTGAGGGGGAAGTCCCCCCTCGAGGGGAGTAAGTTTTCATGATGGGTATCTTTCAAAACAGCTCGCTAATACCTTTAAAACAAATGATTGAACCATCGATCTGCGATAATTTAAAATAAATTTATCGATTTTTTTAATGCAATATTGAGAATAAATTCTACTTTTTTTTTTTTTTTTTTGGATATTTAGTGTTATACTACTTCTTTAATATAGAAATCGTCTGCATTATCATGAAAGATAATTTTTTAAATAATAATTTTAATATATTATTTTTTAAAAACAGAATTGTTTTTTAATAATGTAGGTGCATTAATGAAACGGGGGGTTGAGGGGGGTGGTAGCCCCCCTCACACAGAACTAATTGTCATATAAAACTCTTCCGAAGCCTAATTTGAATTGTTTAACACAGGTTTACATAACAGTACTTGTTATCTTACCACTTAATTTCCAACCTGTATTTATAGTATTAAATTTCAGGGTAAGAGAAAGTCGCGTGAGTGACACACCAGATTATTTATTTTATTCATAAAACAATACATTTAATTACAAATGTATTTCAAAAGTAAAAAAATATAAATTATTTGGGATAGGGGGAGAAAATATAAATCATTATACATCATTAAAAAGGAATAATAGCATGGTATGAGTTAATATAGTTAACAAACCAACTAAGAGGTGTTTATTTAAACTTAATATAACCACTAATGCGATTTAAAATTACAACTTTTCCAATATATACAGGGTGATCTAAAAATCACAGAAAAAAAAAAAAAGAATTATTCTAAAATTCGCTGTCGTAGCACTATTCGATTTTCACTGAAATGCACGCACAAAAGCATGGGATTTTTTTTAGGTAACAAAAGATTTATTAAAAAATCAGTTTAAATATCTTTCACCTTGTGACGCTTTAATTGTGAAATTACTTTTTATAGTGGTGCAATAGCTTCAACAACGTAGCTAGGATTATAAATGTTCAATGTGACGGACGTCATTCATTATAATGGCCGTCAGACGTTACGCAATCGGAAATTCTGCTAAAAAAGCTTCTGAATTTACGATATGACGTCATTTGATCAGTCGTATCTGTTTAAAATGTGAGAGGATAATATGAATACAGCGCGATATGATAATATAAAATTCAGTTAATATAGAATAGAGTAAAACATCATTTCTTTCATCAAAAGGTGATGAAACTCTCTACAATATTACATTTTTCGGTAAGAAAATGTATATGGGTTACAATATTGTTCGTTTTGAATCTGGAAGTTTTAGATGGTGAGAAAGAAAATCTTAGATGTTATGATTCCAACTGGAATCGCGGGGAATGAAAAGGTTGAGCTGACTTTCTTTGAGGAGAGATGAGGTGAGTGGATTTAAATATCCGAGTGCAGCTAAGCTGTGGACAACATGAAAATTGCCCCCGCCATTTTTGCAAATTCTTATGTAAAATGACCTCCTGATTCACATTTCGCCCTATCACCCACCGTTTTTTAGGGACGGTCCCCTATTTTTATCACTTTTCCGTGATTTTATGGATATAAATTTAATTTTTAGGAAAGGGGAGGATTATTTTAACTTTTAAATATCTTCTGAGGGGCTACAGAGTTGGAAAATTCTACAACATGAACATGTGCGGCAAGGAGAAAATTTGGGGGGGGGGGGGGAATTGCCACTGAAACTATGTATTACATTTCTTTTATATATATATATATATATATATATATATATATATATATTATTATTATTATCTCAATTATTGAAATTGTTTAATTTAAAAATTAAATTAATTAAGAAAAACTGCCATAAATTTCTCAGATTCATTTAAAAAAAAGAAACCAATTCATTAAAAATGTTTCCATAAGATTTGCATAGTTTTTCAGGAAGCTATTTTAAATTATGATTTGATAACATTTGAATTTTAACTTTATCTTTTAGTATAAATATTTTATTAAAATATATCTATATACCAAGACTGATTTAACATATTACTTACAAACTTTGAATAAACACCATAAAATGCAATAAACTCGCAACAATTGTTTCGGGTCGAAAAAACACACGACCCTTCATCAGGCGAATAAAGTAAGAACGAGTGCTGCAGTCAAAGCGGCAGCAGCACTCGTTCTTACTTTATTCGCCTGATGAAGGGTCGTGTGTTTTTTCGACCCGAAACAATTGTTGCGAGTTTATTGCATTTTATGGTGTTTATTCAAAGTTTGTAAGTAATATTTTTTACAACGCCAGTTTTGTGGTGCTTTTTTATTAAACTGATTTAACATGCTTTTATTGACGATCTACATAAGCTATAGTGTAACCATGTTTCCTACGACTAGCAGTGAGGACGGCACCAAAGGCCCGGAGGGGTGCCATATTGACCAACAGATTGAGATTTGGTAAACATCCGGTCATTCCGTGTTCCTTTATCGCTTATTATCTCAACCACCCCTATTTTAACACTGGACTCGTTCAGTCTGCGCTTGCGCAGAGGCTTCCATGGTCGCAATAATGTAGTTGAAGAATATACAGATTGAAACTATTTATTCACGAATTACCTAAGTGTGTTGCCGTTTCATGAAGAACTAACTATATGAACTATACTGAACAAAACAATTTATTATCGATGAACTTTAGAAACTATACTATCTGAAACTATTGAAGAGCTATAGAAAGTAAACTGATTGAAACTACTGACGAACTATATAAATTATAACCGACGAACTAAAAATGAATAAATAAATATTAAGCATTTACTTTCATCGTGTAATAGTAAAATTGCCCTAATTCAGACACTTTGAACTATTCTTCATAGTCTATGAATTTTGAGCAATTCTGACCTTACATTTAAAAAACTAGATAAAACTACTTGACAAAATACGCCAGAAACCCCGATATCATGAATGTTGACCGAATTTTGAATGACATTACTTTTTGCAATGATTCCGCACTTTTCCGTTTAACTTTTTTTATAACAGAATATCGTGAAACTCACTTAAAAGCACCTATTGAAATGAGCCGATCAGGTGTGTTTCACAAGAAAGGGGAAAAAGTTTTATAAGTCTTCAATATCTATGTATAACTTGTCAAAAGTGGCCGGTACATTTCAAACAATTTTTTTTTTCCTTGTCATGAAATGTGGAACATCTTTCATGATACGAAAAAAAGAAGAAGTAAAATAAAATACTGTATACGTTTACCTCGATTAAGCTTTTACATTGCAAGTGAATGCGAGGTAGTGCTTTCCATAAGAGAGACTACAACCATTCCATTGTAAGTGAATCGAGAATACAAAAGTTGGCATGCAACACAATCCACAAGGACATGGAAATATATTGAATTACTAGGGGAATAAAAAAGAGGGCACTTCTTTCTTAAAAGTCACCGCTGCCTGGGCACCTGTTTCGATTGTTACATCACCCTCTTCTTCCCCATTTCGTATATCGAACAAGAAGTTGGCCTATCGACTCTTGCAAAAAGATCAGTCCTTGACACTGGCCTTGCCACTCTCTGGAATTTGTTTGGATCCCTCTTATGAATTATAATATGAAAAGATCTGGCATTCCTTCAAATTTTTCGGGTTCGAGTCCTTGAAGAAACACGTAACCCCCCCTCTTGAAATATGCTCCAGTATTTCTATTCTTTTGAAGTATCTAGAAAGTTATTTGTCCAGTTAAAAGGTAGTCGTTGTTTACTACTGTTATAGGATTTAATTTGTTGACAATGATCAGAACCTACGGATGTAGAAAAAGATCTTTTTATTATTATTTATCTCTCTCAAGATAAGAGTAACATAGGTAGAATATTGATTCAGAGAAATATAAACATGATCACACCTTTTTGATATATAACCAATCAACACGTGATACATTTATTTATTTATTTTTGAAAATGCACTTTCACGCTGAATAGCTTGCCAGTGAGCTAGTATATTTGTGCCTCTACAAATACCATATCAAGCCCAGCCAAGAAATGTGACATAATTCAAAAATGCAGCATTTGCACGTTTGGGCAATTAATACACATTTTTCAATGGCATAAAACTATTTTTTTTTTCTTTCTTTCTTTTCTTTTTTTTTCTTTTTTTTTTTTTTACATGAAACTCTTTTTTGCGATATGTGTAATTATCAAATGCATTCAGGATAGCGTTCAAATTTCCATGTACAGTACCAGGGCCTGATTAAGGGGGAAGCTCGCTCATACCGGAATATTTTTACAATTATTTTTTACTTCATGTCATAGAAATTCCCCGCTTTGACGAGGAAATATTTTTTATAAAAAATGAACGGTGTAAAACAATCCAATTTACTCACCGTTATTAGACACCAGAATTCTTTTAAAATAATTTTTAATGAAAATTTTCTGTTTATTATAGGAGGAAAGTATTTGTTAAAAAATAACGGTGTAAGTATAAATAATGTGTGAAGAGCGAGCTTCCCCCTTAATCAGGCCCTGTACAGTACAGCCTCACTTATTCCTTACTTATTGTAATGTGGACCGATGGCACCTCGGATAACACGGGCTTTATTGTAAATCGAGGGAGAAATATACAGTAAAGTTTAAAATGAATGAAAAAGTAACCAATAAAATAACAGAATACAACTATTACACATTTAAATATAGTCAGTTATAAATGCGATAAAATACACGCATATATAAATTATAAAATAGAGTAACGTATAGTAAAATTAGTCAAAGTTATCCATAACATTTGTCACAGACCACGCCTCCTCCGGAGCATGTCCTGCTCGAAATTGCCTCGGTTAACCTGGAACTCGGTTAGTCGGGTCTCGGATAACTGGGCCTCTACTGTACTTTAAAAAGTGTTTTATAAATTAAATTTATTTTTTATATAGGCACGATTAATATTCATAATTTATTTAATTCGTAAGTGCCGTAAAAGCCTCAGTCAAAAAGTGCAGGAGGATAAATCACCTTGCCTCCTTTCCGGGTCAGAAGGAGCATAACCTCATCCTACTACAAGAAAAAAATACCTATGTTCAATTCTTGAATATATTTCGCTCGTTGTAAAAATTATTCAGAAACCCACTCTAAAATAACTCTAAAAAATTTCCTTGTGAAACATGTTTTCACTTTAGCCGTACATTTTTATGAACGCAGTCCGTGTAGAAGCTCATGTAAAGAAAATGATGCATGTTAATTTCAAGCAAAAATGGACAAAAAGATCCTTTTTTATATTTTAACTGACTCACATATTTTTAATTTTTCTTTGACAGAAAATATTTAAAACATATCAAATAACCTAATATGTTACATATACATTTTTTTTTTTTTTTTTAACCATTAATTAAAGAGGAATACAAAGTCTGGTACAACGTGGTGGCAGAGATGACAAATAAATAAAACAGTTTTATTTTTTAATACCACTAAATTTTTAGACCAATCTATTAGTTCATACACTTGATTTAGTTTGTGTATAAACTAATTACTTTGATATAAAATTAGTGGTGTTAAAAAATAAAATTGTAACATTCATGAGGCAAACTTGCACCTTGCACCCGCGTTGTACGAGACTTTAAGTTCAAAATAAGTATTTATTTAAGTTCAAAAATAAGTAAGCAAAAGGTAATTATAAATTTGTACATTTGTCATGTCCGTCACGCTGTTAAGTAATTTTTTACATAATTATTTATTTCAATTTTAGAACTTTTTTTTAAACTACATGTTACACGAAAGTTCTGTTTGTGTGAATTTAAATTTCTGAATTTTAAACATGTCTTCGTTTAGAGCAGTTGAGCGATAAAAATGAGGCATTGAAATCCTATCTGTGTTTTGTCACGTCTGTCCCTCTACATTTTTACCTTATTAAATGTAAATTATTTTTCTTAAATTTAAATACATAGATATATACCGGCATACTAAAATTCATTAAAATAAATTTATATTTAATTTTTAAAGCTGGACAAGAAAGCTGTATGATGTCTACCCCCACACCAGGGGTGAAAATTTTCCGCATTATCAGCACAACTTTTTTTTAAATTTAGAAATATTAACTGTATTTTTACTTTAGTGCAGCAAAACACCGTTTATACGTATTTTATATTTGTACGTCTTTTTAGTGAAGTTCCAATTTACTCCTATTCATTTCAATGCAAAAATATTTCGTTTATACGCCGCTCAATATCAGTTATTCGTCTTTTCCACTTTTCTAAAATTTGCAAAATTTCTCGATCAGACCTTTTTCAGTTCTAAATAAGATCTGTGAATAAGGTGAAGAATCTGTGATACCAATATCATGACTTCGGATTTATGTACAATCAGTGAAGTAATTCGAGACAAATTGTCTGATGATAATTTAAGCGAGGAATTAAGATGATTTAAACATCGAAATTATTTTGTTTGTCAAAACACCAGTGAAAAGCGCTTAATAAGCTCAATTCATTTCACAACGCAGTTCTTAATACTCACAGAACGCGAGGCCAGTATTAAAGATTTTTTAATGTAATAAAACTACTACCTGTATGGTCATAAATTGTATAATATTTATTATTAAAGACGTGCAACATATATTATTCGTACTGATTTTTAGTTTAATTATTATATTCAAATATAAATCCCCTGTAAAGTAATATAGTAGTTACTATCTTAAAAAACTTTATAAATTAGTATTTTGTTTCACATAAATCTTGCTTCGGCGCCATTAACTTTGTAGTAACCAAAGTATTATTCTTTTTAATTTCGATTATACGTCTTTTCATTTATACGTCCTTTTACTGTAGTCTCTTGAAAGACGTATAAACGATGCTTTACTGTATATTGTGATTAAATATTATTGATATTATTGTAAAAAAATTCTAGTGGAATAGTTGCGTCTAAAGCAAGGTGTGAAACACTTTCACTCCTGCCTCTCACACATAAAATTAACCCACTAATGCCTAGCATCTTTTTACAGGGACTATAAAATTTTACTAATTAAATTGGAAAAACTGGTATAATTGAAAAAATATCACTAATCCATTCTTATGTTTTTGTTAACACTTTCGCGACGAGCATACTTCTTCCTTTTTCTAAAACTGATTGGCGGGTAATATTAAAATAAACTCAAGCTAGTTACCGCAAACTTTCGATGTTTAAACGTGGATAAAAATTAGATGTAATGTTTTAAAACGTTACTCTTGTAATTATCTGAAGCTCGAAATGAAGATTAGTCATACAATATTAGAACGAACCTACAATACTATCGAAGGATTTAATGCCCTAATGGTATTATCGAAATAATACTAAAGTATTGTTTCCATAGAAATTCTTTAAAAGACGTGAATTCACGTCAGTGGTAATCAGGAAGAGAATCTGAAAAGACGTGAATTCACGTCAGCGGTAATCAGGAACAGAATCTGAAAAGACGTAATTTACGTCAGCAGCAACTGGCTATAAAAGTTAAAATGATGTGAATTAGCGTCAGTAGTAGCGAATGTGTTAAGTATAAGAATAGATTAGTAGAATTTAGAAGTTCAAATGTGATTTATGTAAAATTTAGGTGCATTTTTCTAATCGTCTCTAAAAAGGGACAACACGCTTTAATACGCTAAGCACATAGTACGAATAAGTTTAATATACAGTTTTACATCAGCGCAGCTACACAAGTGAATTGTTTAGATTTATTTCTGAACTCTTTAAGGCCAGTGGTTCTTAAATAGTGGGCCAGGGCGTACTGGTGCTATTTAGAATATTTCCAAGTCTGCTTTGTGGTATTCGATAGAAATCTGTCCAGATATAAAAATAAATTTACTTTATTGGAAAGTGAAGTTAAGAGTTAGTATAAGGAAGTGATTTTGCATATTACTGTACTGTGAGTCAATATAAGTACGCACCAGGCTATCGGACCACCTAAACAATTTAGGTGGTCCAATAGCCTGGTGCGTAAAAGGTTATATATAGAAAGTTATTTTCAACTTTATAACAGTGAATAAGATTCCCCCTCCCGCCCCCTCACCTAAAACAGAAGCTGTCATATCCATAATAACTGTTATATCCTAACATCATATCCTCTTTTTAAAAAATAAAAGATTTTTCTTTTCTTTTCTTTTTTTAATACAAATTTTACTTTATGTCTATACGACAATGGCTTTTAAGGGGAAAATAAGTAAAATATATCACGAAAAATTCAATTGCTGCGCGTAGACCTGACCTACATTACTTGGCAGCGGCCGATAGAACAATTTTAGCTAATTCACTAGACAGAAATATACTATTTAGGTTAGTTCGAGTTTTAATTGCCAAAAAATGCCATTTCCACATAGTCGATTAAAAAAACACGGGGGAACAATTGAATTGTCTATATACAATTTTTTGACTTAATCCACATTTTAGTTACAATTACCGAGAGCGTTGAATAGGCCAAGTTTAAATACGATCACCCTGTACATGAAAGATTTTCTCATATGCTTTATAATTTAAGAATGAAATAAATAGGTTCAAGCAGGTTAATATTCAAATGTTATGTATTGCGCTAATACATAAAAAATGTTTTCGAACTGTTAGTCAGAGAAGAATATGTTGACAAATTACATCAATGTGGCGTAAAATTTCAAGGAAAACATCATAGGTGCACGAATAGAAATTTATTGCAGTTGTAGTTTATAACTTTAAAAAGCTGCATGCAAACTAAATACTGTTAATTACGCTGCGCTGAAAAGAAAAAAAATATCGACCCCTGATACCATTTTTTGCTGATTCTTATGTAAAATGACTTCCTAAATTCGAATAGGACTACCATTGTGTCCAGTCAACCACTGTTTTCTAGAGACACCACCCCATTCCCCAATTTTTATCACTTATCGGTCATTTTATGGCCATAAGTTTTGATTTGGAGAATGAAAAACAATTTATTTAACACTTAAAAACAAAAAATAGGATGTTTAATAAATAACATTAATAATAGATTTTTTAAAAAATATAAGAAATGTAATACATAATTTCAGTGGCAAATCCCAAATTTTCCCCTTGCCGTAAATGTTGATGTTTTAGAATTTTCCAACTCTGTAGACCCTCAGAAGATATTTAACAGTTTAAATAATCTTCCCCCCCCCCTTCTAAAAATCAAATTTATAGTCATAAAAATACCCAGAAGTGATAAAAATAAAGGGCCGTCCCTAAAAAACGGTGGGTGATAGGGCAAAATGGACGCCAGATTCGAATTCAGTAGGTCATTTTACGTAAGAATTTGCCAAAATGCCGGGCAGTGTTATAGGATAAAATCATGGCAGACTGCTAAAAATGTGTTGCTGTAGTTTCAGTATTCATAAATCATAAGGTCTGCTCACCGCTCCTAACGCTTAACTATTAATAAGTACCATAAAAGGAAGAGGTACACATATGAAATCTGCCAAAATATATTGACATTCAAATGTTATTTATAGTGCAAATACATACTATTCTTCGACCACATTTCATGAAACCGTGGAAGCATTTGCGCAAGTGCTAACTCAACGAGACCAATGCTAAAATAGGGGTGACAGTCATCTGACTCAGAGAAAAGGAGCAATAACAGAGAGCGCGGAATTATTGGATGTTTTCCAAATTTCAGACTGTCGGCCAAGCTGGCATCCCTCCAACATTTTGGACGCGTCCTCACTGCTAGTTTTAGGATATGTGGCCGTACTGTTAATGCTAGCAGACTTTCTACTAGAGGAGAAAGGGCTGACAGACCGCATCAGAGGTCTGTAAGCAAAATGACAGACTGATTACTTAGGGATAAAATTATGACAAATTGTTTAAGAAACATTTCATGCACCAGTTTGCGCTGGGATTCTTTCCTTTCCCTACAGAAGAATAATAAATGCAGGGGGTTGCAAAATGCTCCTCTTTATAAACATGTGTTATCAAGCACTGACGTTTTTGTTCTTCTATTGGGGAAAAAAAAGGCTCTCGACTCAATTTTATTATTCTCTGTTTATAATTCTTTAACAGATATACAACGGCACCACTAGTGGATACTTTGAGGACACTTTATGGCTATTTTTGTGTACTTTTCTTAACTTTACAGACAGTAATTATAGCTAGTGTTCGGTACCTCAAGTAACTGTTTCTGCAACAAACTATACTGTGAAAAATGTTGAAACATTTTTACTAAAAGTTATTTTTCGGGACAACTTAAGTAAAATGCGCCTATAGTAAACACTTGAAAACTCTGTAGTGGACACCTTCCACTGAGAAAAAATTCTGTAACTGACATCTAAAATCTAAACTGTGGCTCTAGAAAAAATAGTTCCATGTCATCCTTATAAATTCTAGTCCCCTTAGAAAGCGAGTTTTAGAAACCCCTATTAGAATTCTAGAGCGTTTGTCTATATTATCGAGATCAAACTTATTTAAAAATCTCTACAAATAAATGCGAGTTCAAGAGGCGAGTTTTAGCAACTATAATCTTGGTGTATGACCCTATTCTAGAAAATTAAGCGAGAATTTCTCGTAATACAAAATCATTCAGAATATTCAGAATGTTGTTTCACCATCTAGAAATGTATAGAGTAGAAATTCTCGATCATTTCGT
Source organism: Salticus scenicus (assembly GCA_963930645.1). Lineage (NCBI taxonomy): Eukaryota > Metazoa > Arthropoda > Arachnida > Araneae > Salticidae > Salticus > Salticus scenicus. Next base: position 59,725,123 of record OZ005658.1, on the reverse strand, counting down.
CTATTCAGCTTATTGGCGTGCCTTATACGCATAGCTGGGAAATCTGTATTTCTAGTTTATGGATTTAGAAAATGACCACTTATTCGTTCTAGATGAAGGCGGTATATATATATATATATATATATATATATATATATTTGTGTTGAAGTGTTGAATTATTTTGGAAAAGACGATATGAAATGTGAACTGAATTGAAAGTATATATTTAATTATAACAAAAAGTATAGTCTGTCTCATAAATGCATTAAAAGAACAATATATATGTATACAGGGTGTCCCGTGAGTCTGCAGACATTTTAAAAATTCATAACTATTGAATGAATTGATAGAATTAAACGCGGTTTGCTGAAAAATCATAATCTTTAAGGGATATATATATATATATATATATATATATATATCAGTAGCGTATCGTGAATGACGTTTTGGGTATGCTTTATATGGGTGCTTAGAAACAGCACGTTTCATGAAAAGCTCATTCTTCTGATTAACTGTTGAAATATCGTCATACCTACGTTGTTTCTCAAAATAAGCGAATTAACCAATAAGATGATTGAATATCTTTTTTAATGTTCTGTTTTTAACTACTCGAGTAGAGCATACCCAAATCGTCATTCACGATACGCCACTAATATATGTATATTATTTTTATTTTATTTATTTATTTTATTTATTTATTTATTTATTTATTTATTTATTTATTTATTTTTTTTTTTTTGTAAAGGAAAAATAATAATTAAGCTGTTTGCCGATAGAGGGCGCAGTGCGTTAACAGATCACACATTTTTGTGAAAAACTGTAGGGGAATGTCTCTTGTTATGGGCACTCTCTGGTTAAGTGCACCCCACCATATTTTTTAACAGAAAGAAAATTTGGTAGATTTGAGTTCTGTCAAACTAGTATTTTGACAGTACGCAGATTTTGTGATAATACTGAACTGAATAGACGCATTTGCTTAGAAAGTGCAAGCATTGAAAAAAAAAAAAAAAAAAAACACAAAAGTAATTTGTGAATGTTTTCAGTGTGCGATAAATAGAAGTGAATTAATTAAAAAAATGTAAATGCATATTCATGCAGTATATCCATTATATTTTATGATGCAATATCGAATGTAGCCAAAATATAGTTTTTTCTGTCATTATAAAAATGGCTACCATTCCCGGTCGTGGGCACCCTTGTTTCTTTCATTTAAAGCGTGTGTTGGACTTACAAATTGTCAAATAGGGTCGTTTATGCAAACACAACATACGTTATTAGTGCTTTTATGCATTTTTACGCATTTTTAGCCATGTCAACCCCGGAAAATTCAACCGATAAAAAAGAATTTTATTTTAATGCGCTGGTTAAAGCCATTAAGGATTGCTTCGTCTATAAGAAGCCCACGAAATCGACTGTCCGAGAATATGGACGTCCTTGCAGCATGTGTGTCCCCTCAGAAGAAGCGTGGAAAATATAAGGAAACTCCACTTGCCAAACTGTCGGACAAGCGCTCTAATAAAAGGAGTCTGCCATTTGATGATAACATCTATTTCTGTATCATCTGACAAGAGCGTCTGAATTAAATGCAGCGAGTGTGATCGTCTGGTACATTTCAAGTGTGCCAATATGCATGCAAGTTATTTTACTTGCAAGCACTGAACTTTCGGTTTCGAGGACGAAGAAGATGAGGAATAAAATTTCAAAAATGCCATTTTCTATTGTTATTTTGGCCAATGAAGCCTTATAAAATAAATAAATATTGTTATTTTCTGTATTTATGGTGGTTTTTCTTATTATTTTCCTATTTTTAGCGAATTTTTCCAATTTTTAGTGGATTTTGTGCCTACAACAGGGTACACAATTTTTTGGGGCCAAAAATGACCACTTCACAAAATTGTGATAAATTTTTTCTAGTTGACGGAATCAGTGCAATTACTTCATCAAACGATAGCTAAGGACTGTAGCTTTCCATTGGCATTCATATGTTTGCATTATATCTGCTCTATCAAAAGTTATAAACCGAAATCAAAACCATGCCCACAATCGGAGACATTCCCCTTCTTATTCGTATGCAAATGTTTACAGGCATATAAATCCTATTCTATGTGCCCGTCGACTCCACAAATTACAGTTTGCAAACGAGTCATAACATTGCTAACTGCAGATTCAGTCGGTGGTTCTTACCTGAGGGAAAACATTTTCACCCATAACGCTTTATCTACCAAGTCAGCATCACAATTAAGACTTCATGCATGCACAAGTAAGAGGCAAACTAAGAAATTTAGAATAGAAAAACTAAGTAACATATAACAATAACATAACAGAATTAAATAATTGAGCTATTTAAACAAAATTTACAAATAAGTACTAATATTTATATTACAGATATAGAAATTTAGAAATATTGTTTCCCATGGTATATGGCTATCCGATCGTAATGTACTATCTTCAGCATTGATGAAGGTGTTTTAGTAATTCTAACAACGAAGCCATTCATTCTTTTTATGATTGTGTTGAGACCGTCCCAGTTGCACTGTAGCTTGGGAGAGAGTTCTTCCTTGAAATTGTGATGTGTGGAATTCAGGTTATATCTCTTCTTCATTCATTCCGTTGCCATGTGAATCCACTCCCGAGACAAGTTGTTTCAATCTTCAAATCGAGCCTGGATATTTTGGATGCACTCCTCTGGCGATGAAAGCGCATCTGGGGGGACGATCAAACAGGAGATCACGTGAAAGACGAAGTTCACGTCCAAACAGCATCTGTGCTGCAGTATAGCCAGTATAATCGGGGACAGCACTTCGATAAGCCGGCAGGAATAACGGCAGCTTCAAGTTCCAATCTTGCTGGTTACTTCGTACTAGAACAGAGAGGTTATTCAGGGTGGGCGGCTAAACCTCTCGACCATGCCGTCCGTTTGGGGATGTAGGGACGGGTTCTGAGTTTTGTCTATGCCGAGGAGTAGCTGACACAATCATTTGAATAACACAGAGATGAAGTTCGTACCTTGATCGGTATGAAGCTGTAAATGTGTGCCATACTTTGATATCCATTGCTGCACTAGATACTTTGAAACTGTGCATGACTATTTTTCGGGTACGGGATACGCATCAGGCCACTTCGTGAAATAGTCCATCCCCAAGTGTCATTTAATCTTTAAAAAATTCAGGTACAAAAGTACATTCATATTGGAGAAGACTATGGACTGTGGACACAATTTAAATTTGTATTTTTAGTCGCATTTTAAAGCTGGAGCGAACCTTGCTGTATTTGTCGAATTTTCCACTTTTTTTTTTTCTTTCTTTTTTAACATTGTTTCTTTTATGAGTGTTTTACAGAATAATTAACTATGAGATATTAAATATACTATTATTATTATTATTGTAGTTGTTGTTTTATAAGTGCATTAGAATGCATTTTGCTGTTGCTGTTTTTTTTTTTTTTTTTTTGATGCATTAAAAAAAATAATAATAATTCTTTTTAATGAAATGGATTACAGTCTAAAGTCATATAAGATTCTTCACCATTTATTGTTTCGTTTCAGATTATTTTATTCACAAAGTAAAATTACTGTTTGATTTAAAAAACAACAACAACAAAATATCATACATTTATAAATAAAGAATGTTTAAGACATTTTCTTAAACTATAAAAATGTGCGCTTACAAACCTTTTTAGTTAAGTGATAGGTAAATAAACTTAAAAAGGCAAGTATATTTACAAAACATTATTTTCTGTTTGATATTCATGTGCATGCTTCAAAAATACTTGTTCTGTTTACAGAGAGATTTTAAACAAACATTACGGATCGGGGAAAACTTACGAAATAATATGCTACCATATTTTTTATTTTTACATAATTTCAAGTAGATAAAAATAAGCGAGTAAAAGTATCTATTTTCCAAGCTATGAAATATTTCTAAATTAAATGTAAAGTAAAACTAAACTTTCAATTATTTTATGGCATTGTTTCTAATAAAATCTTGACATATAAGTTTCGACATTATTAGAAAATCATATTTGAAATACAATTTAGCTAAAATAATTGAAGTTGTCGCTGTCATCGAAGAAATAAATTGTGATAAATAAATTGTAGTTATGCATAAACATCACCGTTAATATCTAAAGGAAACATTTGAAAGTAAGCGTATTGCAAACTTTAATTTAAATTTGAAAGATTGTAATTAATAAGAGAAATCTGAAGCTTATAAAAATAGAGTTACGTTATGCTTAATAATATAGTTAAATAAGCCAAAATATATCTATGAAAATATTTGCAGACGTATATATATATTTTAAAGCATTAAAATTTTCTACTTTGAGTGAATAAAGTTTAAGTAAACAATGTGAATATAAAAGTTTTTGAATACCTAAATATTTGTATATATTTACAATTAATAAATATATATATATATATATATATATATATAAAGCGAGTTTATTGCATTTTATGGTGTTTATTCAAAGTTTGTAAGTAATATATATATATTTTTTTTATTAAGAAATAAACTGTTCTAATCGCAAAATATTGCAATTAATAGTACTTTCATTTGCATATTTTTCTTTCACATCCATGCGAAAAATTTAACTATTTGTCTAACAGTATCGTCGACAAAAATTTAGCTACATTTCTTTACCCCCTCCCCCCAAAAAAAGAAAAAAAACATACCCCTTCACGAGAATCATTTTTCTGCAAACCACGTTCAATTCAATCGATTTATTCAATAGTTATGGACTTTTGAAATGTCTACAGACTTATGGGACACTCTGTATATATATATATGTATATAAATATATATACCGTAATTTCTGGTAGATACCCCGCAGGTTAAATAATCTAGTTTTGCACCAGAAATTTCAATTGATAAATAAATGTATAGTTGTACGATCCTTCGAAAAACTATAGATTTTTCTATTAAATAAAATTTCTGGTGGAGAAATGACACATCTTACTTGCGGGTTATCTATCAGAAATAAAATGCATGAGACAAGTATAAACTCCCTGGTACACTTGCCCGACATACAAAAGTCTTGGAGCTTGTGTAATGACAAACCTAAAAGCTTAATATACCGGACGATTTGGTTGAGTGAATTTCAAAAAGTAGTTTGGATGAGAATTTTCTGAAGAAATTGAAATAATTTCTAGAATTTGATAGCCTTCAATTCTTCTACAATATTTAAACTGGAGTTGAGAAGAGCGGCAGAATATGCGCTAAATTTAAACTAGAGTGGGGAAGAGAATACAGAAATGCATTTTGAATAAAACTGTTTCTAAAATAACTATTTAGAGTTTTGTTCAATTACAGATATCTTATCTTCGACCTTCAACTGCAATAATACGTCCATAGTGATGTAGGATAAGAGAAAGTAGTGTGAGTATCAAGACAGATTATTATTATCATTTTTTATAAGATGCAAGTTATTAGTAAATGCTTAAAAAATGTCGCAGCTCGTGTTTTAATTTTTTTTTTAGGGGTACAATTGCCAGATATTAGACAGATGTTCATTTCATTTTTTTTTCTTCTTCAGCATGAGCAACTAGAAGTGAGATAATATATGTAAAGAAGTATCCTTTGGGCCCAGTAAATTGTTCCAGAAAACAGTGTACGTGATTTATGAAATGAATCAGAGAAGATGCGAAATGCGCCCAGGGCTATCTCTCACGTTTCGGAAACTTCATCGAAAGCTAGTAGCTCTGGGGCCCACTAAAACCTGTCTCCTTGGAAATAGCAATCAAACACACACTAGAAATATCCGGATCTATACATTTAAAATTAGATCTCAGATAGGTATACTAGATAGATATTAATAGCCGAGTAAATTAACTAATTCTTTTCAGAGACACTAATAACATCTCAGACATGATAAATATGGAAAGTCTCTGAGTTTTGAAGAATACCTAAAGTGGGAAAAAACACAACCAGTAGCATAAAAAAAGGTCTAAATAAAACTTTCTTCTCCATAAACTAATATATTTGAATCTCAAATTGTTTCATTCTGTGTTTTATAAGTATTACATAGAAGTTTCACTCTCTACAGGGAGACACGTCATCACAATTTTGATCTGCTGTGGTGGAGATGACACTCTTGCCTCGATAACCCCTAGAGGCCTTGATTGGAGGATTCAATTTATGATGGAATGTCTTCAGATCACCCAGACTATCGACAATTGCCAACTGCGCCCTCTTTAACGAATACTGTCTTAGAAGTAGCTCTAACACTCCTAAAAAATCAAAGAATTAAAAAATACTCCTCTGTTGAATTATTCGCATAAAAAGTGAACCAGTATAGTTTTCAATAATGAGCAACTTAATTATTAAATTATTTTATTGTCCCATGTTTTTAGAACTCACATATAGAAATTACGTAATAATCAGATTCTGCACAATAACATCCATACTTGCAAATATACTAATTAACCCTTATCGCTCGTATGTCCCTTCTGACGGGACATTAAAAAATCGAGCCACACCTTAAGGTGTTCCTCTGCAAATGAAATGTTATTTTTCTAAAACGTGCAACTATAGGCTACCTTTCGACTACCGGAAAATTTTAGCAGAAAGATTTATTTTATTAAATGATGGAGTAAAATAAAACAAATTATTACAATTTTTCGGTAGCCAAAAGGTAGTAAGTTGGAAACTATACGTGTGAAGTTTTAAAGGAACGCCAAAAGGCGTGTCTTACGGAAAATCTGCTGAGCGCAAAAGGTTAATATTTCGTAGTATTGTTAGCTCCGCCTTGTTTTCACACCAGTAACTTTTAGAGTGTTTTTCTTCTTATTTAATCGTAATTGCATTTGGAGAATATTACTCTAAAAATTTACTGGTGTGAAAAAAACGGCGGGACTGACAACGCTACGAAATATTTATTAGGATGTTGGCAAGTACGATAACATCATTTTCAAGCGATGCATACTAAAATTAAATAGTCACAGTTTTGTATAAAAAGTCTCTTATATATCAAATTTATGTAATACAAGGAGCTGAGTTACAGTTATCAAGCACGTTGTAAAAAATGCTGCATAATAGCGGCACTTGTTCAGCGATACGCATTAAAATCGAGCAATCGTCAAATTATCTCAAGGTCCAACCAAAGTTAAAATTACTTTGGAGTATACCTATTATATTTTGAGCATCACTGCCTACAAAATTTCAATAACATACGTAGACAAGCAGGCAGTCTCTGAAAATAAGAAAATAGTGTTTATACTTCAAAAATCATGCAACTTAAAAAAAAAAAAAAATCAAAATTGATTGGTTTCAATACATTCTTCTGTTATGAAAATTCAAAAATCATCAGAAGAAAGTCTAGAGCGGAAACATTTTTTTTAATGTAATATGAAACATTCTGCAGTGGCTCTATACAACATTCCGAATATTTAATATTTTTTAGTATTTATCCGGCGATTAAACAAATTTGAACCTGCGAATAATTTATTAAATTAATAGAAGTGACAAATATAATAATATGATATTTCAGTATTTCGCCCTAGGTTTCAGTTTTTGTACGATGGACCGTAATGTATATGAATTCTTTGGGCGCCCCAGAAAAGAAAAAGAAAAATAATATGCACACAATTTCCAATAATGAACATTTTGTAGCAAAACTCTGTACCATACAGACTAGGAAGAAAGGAGAAAATACTAATAAAAGTACAATAAATCTGGATAAAATTTCAAGAAGAAGAATCATGAAATAGGGGAGCGTGGGGCTAGTTGTCAATGGGGTAAGAAGTAACGAGCGATTTACAAAATAGTTTGTAACATTTGTGATAAGATATTTTTATAAACATAATTCTTATAACGCGCTTTATAATGTAAGCACAGTCGGTGCTCCCCCCCCCCCCAAAAAAAAAAAAAGGGGTTAATGAGAGTTTCTGTACACGTGCTTCATTTCCGCTAGTTAGTGGGAAAAAATATTTCGTAAATTTTGATTAAAGGTATGTTAATTTATACTTTAAAGAAATGTTTATAGCTATTTATTTAATCTGTGTTGAGTTATAAAAATACATGTTTAATTTTTTGTATAAATCGTTATATATATATATATATTTTATAAATAAACAAAATGTCCAAAACCATACGATGGGTCAAAATGAAAAAAAAAATTGGGGGCAAGTTGTAACATGTTAAAGGAGTGGCTTGTGGAGATGCCTACAGTCAGAGCTCGAAATATGCGCCCATTTTCAGGAAATTTTCAGAAATGAAAAATGTTTGGGTTCTTTGCCATTACTATATTTATACAGAAATATTTTCTGTGTTTTTATATTATAGTGCCGTGATTATTTAATCACGAATTATTATCACAATTTAATCACGAATTAGAGAATATTGCATAAAAATAATGGTAGAAAAAAAAGCAGAAATTTCTTATCAGTGAGAGTGTCCTGAAAAAAGGGTGGAGAATTCGAGCTCTGCTAAACCCTCTCCATGGCAGAAGAATGGTATAATGCTTAATTTGCAAAACGTGAGCACACATTAAATGCATGAGAGGAACAAAATATCATTTGTTTGAATTCATTTCAACTCTGACTAAGATTGACTTCTACATTAATTTTATCTTTAATTTTCTCTTTATTTTACTAAAATCCATTTGGTATAATTCAGTTTTACTATACCAAGAAGGTTAAAATTTAATATTAGTTATTAATTGTCTTTTTTATTAAATTAATAAATGATTGATAACAAAAATCATTTTGAAATATTGTCGTTTTTATTGTTAGGGTTCCCTTTGCATCAGTTACAATTTGCCCCCACGTGTGTTACAACCATATTTGTCAACATACTAATTAATATTCCGTAGTATTGTTAGCCCCGCCTTCTTTTTCACACCAGCATCTTTTTAGAGTATTTTTCTCTTATTTAATCGTAATTGCATTTGGAGACTATTACTCTAAAAATTTACTGGTGTGTAATAAAGGGCGGGATTAACAACGCTACGAAATATTAATTAGGATGTTGGCAAGTATGGTTACAACTAGCCCCAAATCAGGGGCAAATTATAACAGGCAAATAATTAAAAAAAAAAATTGTGCTAAAACTATCACATACTTGCCAACCATCTCATTAATAACCGTACAATTGTTAACACCCCCTGAAAAAACGCCCCTTTTCTCACACCACTATATTTTCTCCAAATGTTATTCTCTCCAAATGTTGTTATGATTAAATAAGACTAAAATTACTCTAAAAAAATATTGGTGTAAAAAAAAAGGCGGTACTAAAAATTGTACGGTTCATAATGAGATGGTTGGCAAGTATGCTATCAACATTAACGAAAGTTTTTTTGTTATGAATATGATAGATGATTATATATGTTATTGAAAACAGCAATTAGAAACAGGAAAACGTAAATACATTTCTCATTACATTTAATTTTCTAAAAACTGTTACAACCTGCACCACTTTTCCCTACACGAATAATTAAAAATAATCACACTGCAGTTATCATTTTCGGATGGGACATGTGCTTGCTTCGGGACGACAACCCTTAGCGAACCAGACGGAAGTTCAAAATCCTACAAAAAGAAAAATATTTCCTCACTGCTATGAAGTGTTGCTTCGGAATGCTTCCCCAGTTTTTTTCTGCATGGAAAACGTTGTTTTCTTTTCATTTGGACTGAAAAAATTTTCAAGTTATTCACTAGAGTTGCATGAGGGGGGAATTTAGGGGTTAAAAACCTCTTTCACAGTATCATAAATCTAATAAAATAAACAGAGAAAACGTTGCATTATGACGATGATGTGACGTGAAAAAACATTGTAAAGAAAAGAATAAATAATCGGAACAAATACGGCTTTACCGTACGAGGGTTTTTTTTTTTTTTTCCCATTGAAAATCAGAAAAAGTGAGGGAGAAATTACGTGATAAACACATGTGCATAGCTGCCAACCAGTGTTGCCTGATTGGGAACTTTTTTATTCAATATCCACCAACAAATTTTAATTGTAACTGTTGCCTAATTACTTCGAAAATTAATCGTCTTTTATGTATATCAAATATCACTTATCAAAATTATTGGTGGTAGTTGAATAAAAAAAAGTCTCAAATCTGGCAACACTACTGCCAACACTCTAATTAATAATCCGGAGCATTGCCAGTAGGTACCCACCTTTTTTTTTTCACACCAATCTTTTCTTAGACCATACCTTATAACATTTATAATTTATTCCGGAGTACTGTTAGCCCCGCCCATCTTTCATACCAGTATATTTTCAAAGCATTTTTCCTTTTATTTCATCGTAATTACACAATGGTCAAAATTTCTCTGAAATCATTCTGGTGTGAAAAAAGGGTGGAGCTAATAGAACTCTGGAATAAATTATAAATATTACGAGGTATGATTGAGTACTTTTCTTCTTATTTCATTGTAAATGCATTTGAACAGAATTACTCTAAAAATTAAGTGGTATGCAAAAAGGGGCAGATACTAACATTACTCCGGTTGACAACTATGCAAGTGATTTAGGCAAAGCTGTATTCTTAATTACGACAGTCGTCTTCCAATGAAAGACCTTTAAGCCAGTCGCTGTACAGTCTGGTTCAATCATGTTCTATTAGTCCTGACGAAGGCAGTTCTGTATTTATTGCTGTTGAAACAACACTCTCGCTTTCTGTACTATTTTCACAGATGAAAGAGATCCGCTTTTTTTTTCTTTTTTTTTTTTTTTTTTTCTCCCCAGAATTTTAATACAAATATTTCTATCTATTCAAAAGATAACAAAAATATGACAAAAATTTCTGTATAGAAGTACTGGTGGCAGAAAAAGTGAAACTCTTTTATCCCTGTATTTTTTTCTCGCCGTTTTTCACCAAAATCTTAATGAATATCACTTATGCATACTTGCCAATTTCCATAATTACATACTTGCCAACCATCTCATTACAAACCGTACAATTTGCAGTACCCGCCTTTTTTTTTTTTTTTTTTTTTGACACCAGTCATTTTTTAGAGCAATTTTATTCTTATTTAATCGTAACAACATTTGGAAAGAATTAATCTAAAAATAAAGTGGCGTGAAAAAAGGGGCGTTAACAATTGTACGGTTATTAATGAGATGGTTGGCAAGTATGTAATTATAAACCGGAAGATTTTTAGTACACGCCCCTTTTTTTCCACACCAGTATATTTTTAGAGCAATTTTCTCCAAATTTAAATACGATTAAATAAGCAGAAAACACTCAAAAATATACTGGTGTGGAAAAAGGGGCGTGCGCTGAAAAATCTTCCGGTTCATAATTAGGATGTTGGCAACTATGCTTATGAGAATTGAGAAAGATGAATTTTAAAAATTAATCCATAAAAAGTTGTTAACTCTTTGGTGCACAGAATTTTGCTCTACTCACAAACACATAATTATTTACGTATATTTACAATGTGAAGAATGCCATTAAAATTTAAAACAATATATATATATATATATATAATATAGTATGTAATATTTAATTTAATTTTTAAATAGAAATATTTAAACTAAACAGAAATAACAATTGGTCGAAAAAATAAAGCAACTTGAATATTAGGTATGTTTTTCATACCACTATGCTCAGAAATTCAATATTAGAGAATAACATTTAATACTTTCATCTACCAAATTTCGTAGTTTTAAAAGATAATATTTTCAGTTTTTTTTTAAAACCCTGTAAAACACAAAATAACTATGGTCATTTAATATCAATAGCCACCAGATATTACACTCTTTGTTAGAAGGAAAGAAATAAATGATTTTTTTACTGCCAGGTTAAAAAAATAAAATTTTGAAAAAAAAAAAAAAAAAATCAGGAAATGTTTACAAAAAAGACGTGGTATAATGTATACCACCATGCTTCGAAGTGTTAATGTTTAACCGATGTAAAAATTCTTCATCAACGAATACTGTGCTACTTTAATACATTTTACAAGTATAGCACAGAAGTTTAACACCGTGTACTGTTACTTAGTGTACAGCAGAAATATATAAACAACAGCAGAAAGTATTAGAGTAAAGTAATAACCTATTTACAAAACTATCAAAATATTAGATGGGAAACGCCAGCAATTTGAATTGGATCATTCGACTGAGTTGCTAGATAAATACCACAATTTTCTTTTTATACATCACTGCTTTTGTAAAAAGAAAAAAAAAAGTTTGAAATTAAACAAATCGATTATTTTTTTTTTTTAAACTTTGTAATGTTAAAAAGAAGAGTTGTAATATCTTCGTAGCTATCTGTTTGTCAAGTTAAATTGACTTGTCTTACCCAGACCTGGAGAACCTCCGGAATACTTTTAACAGTATTCCTTTAAAGTTATCTTCAGCTTATTTTATCCTTTGCCGGCCCTAACGCATAGATGCAATATTTTAATTTATTCCGGACTATTTTTAGCCCCGCCTTTATTTCGCACCACTTTATTTGTAGAAAAATTTTCTCCACTATAAAACTTCGATAAAATAAGAAATATTTATCTTTAAAAAATAAGTGGTATGGGGGAATAAAAGGTGGGGGGGAGTAAAAATACTCCAGAATAAATTAAAATGTTGGAATCTACGCTTAACGCTGTAAAACAAAGGTTATACTCTCCGCCATTTCTTTAGAATACACTTAGGGGTAAGAAATTGCCACCACTAATTTCATGCAGGAATATGCTTTTGGTATACTTTTAATGATGTATCATGATTGAAGAGGATAGACATTATTGTATAAAAATAGTGGTAGCAATAAATTTAAAAATTTCTTATCCTTGAGAGTGTCCTGAAAAAAGGGCGGAGAGTACGGCCCCTGGTAATTTTGGCACTTTTTTATTCAATATCCACCACTAAAATTTAACTCTAACATTTGCTAATCACTTCGTAGGTTATGCGTCTGTTATATGTTTATCAAATATCACCCTACAAAATCATTAAAGAAAAAAGTAGCTAAGTTTCGTAACGGTGTTCAGAGTGTAACGACAAGCAAAGGGTTAATTAAAGAATTTCCGCTAAAATATAAATCGGATATTTCACTAAAAATTTTTGAATTCAGAATTCCAGTACTCTTAAACTACATTACTTGCGACCATGGAAGCCTCTGCGCGAGTGCGGATTCAACGAGTCCACTAGTAAAATAGGGGAGACAAGCTTTTCGTTGAGAGAAATTAAGCGATAAGGGAATACCGAATGACTGGATGTTTACTAAATTCAAACCTTTTGGTCAACTTGGAAACCCTCCAAGATTTTCGACTCGTCCTCACTGCTAGGCGTAGGAAACGTGGTTACACTATACTAAGTTGGGAAATCTAGTTACCATATTTTAAAGACATTGCATATTGAAATCTATTTACTAACAAAAGTTCTGTTATTGACCTGTGAATACAAAATGCATTGACTGTGAAAGAAATACATAGTATAATATTTGTGTTTGGTTTAACCTTTTACAGTGAGATTTTATTTTTATTTTATTTCTAGTAATGGCATATTAAATTACTTTTGAAATTGAGAATGATTTTAAAAAAATATATATATTTAGATTACTGGATAAAATAAATTTGACAGTTTTTTTTTTCTAAGGCCTTGAGAATTATGTTAACTACCAAATTCATTAATTCTTTAATGGGAGAGACGTAGTAAACTATTTTTTCAAGTCTACTATTTTTACTATAAGCGCCCATTTTTAGAATAAGTATACTTCTGCGGAGTTAGAAAGAGAATTTTAGAAACCACAACATTGTTATGCAAATATTTTGTTTTTTATTGCGTATTTTAGTAGAAAAAATATCGTAGGCGTGGTAAGCCTATTCCATTTAAAAACTGACGAATACTTACAACGACCTTATAAAGTCTAAGTGCGAATCTGGATCTACATGGAATGCTCTTCGTGAAAGGATGGCGGAGAGGGGGGCATTTTAAAAGATCCTAGCTCGTATTCACACGGGTTTCGTAAAAAACTACGGAAAACGTCGAATGAATAGATCATTAAATGTGACCTGTATAGTTGCTAACATCCTTAATTAACACTTTCGCGACCGCTGACGTAGATTCACGTTATTTGAAAATCTGTAACTCTGCCAGTGGGCGTTTCTTTTGCAATCTGCATGTCATTTATTTCTTAAAAATATACGCAGTATTCATATTTCTACAACCAATATACTACGGATATAAATACTTTGATTAGAAAGAGTATAATCATAATGCATATCCATTTGTAATATGAACCTGAATATAGAAAATTTTGTTCTGAAATATTGTAACTTGGGAGAATAACGCCCACAGGCGGACCTTACTATCAAAAAGACGAAAACATGCGGCCGCGAAAGTGTTAATATTCCATAGTATTGTTAGTACACGCCTATTTTTTCACACCGGTCTTGTTTTAGAGTGTTTTTCTTCATATTTAATCGTAATTACATTTGAAGAGAATTGCTCTAAAAATTAAGTGGCATAGAAAAGCGGACATTAACGTTACTACGGAAAATTAATTAGGATGTTGGCATCTATGGACCTAGACTCTTAACTGGGTGCTTCGTATACTTACTTGCCAATATTCTAATTAATATTCGATAGCGTTGTTACCCCTGCCTTTTTTTCACACCGGTATATTTGGAGAAAAATATTCTCCAACTGCGATTTCGATTAAATAAGAAGAAAATTACTCTCAAAATTTACTGGTATGAAAGAAAGGGTGGGGCTAACAATACTACAGAATATTAATTAGGATGAGTGCTTCCAACCTAATCCGGCAAACTGTTAGTACCGCCCCTTTTTCTACACCACTTAACTTTTAGAGTATTTGTTTTCTTCATTCATCGTAAATATATTTGAAGAGAATTACTCTAAAAATTAAGTGGTGTAGGAAAGGGGGGGGGGGACTAAAAATTTGCCGGATTTGGTTGACAGCTCTGAAGGATATGGCAGGTTATGCGTATCAAATCAGCGTTAACTGTGTAGAACTATTTGGCCATTGATTTTGCCAGTGAAAGGAAGAAATAAAAACGCATTTAGTATCAAACAGAAACTTCAGATGGCGACTTTGTCCTAATGAAGAGAGGAGACAATTTAAGATAATTTTAGTTAACAGTTACAAATCCAGCAGATTCTAGATCAATCAGTTTGATCAGGTTGAGTCTATAAGAAAACACACTTATTAAATACATTCTGATTATTCATATAGTCAATTATTTTCACACTCTGAAAGATAAAATGTAAAATTTTACATAATTGGAGTAACATGGTTGTCAACATTTTAATTTATTACGGATCATTTTTAGTCCCGCCTTTATTACGAATTACTTTATTTTAAAATAATTTTCTCCAATATATAACTACGATAAAATAAGAAAAAATTACTCTTAAAATGAAAGGGGTATGAAATAAAGGCGGGGCTAAAAGTGCTCCGGAATAAATCAAAATGTTGGCAACTCTGGTAATAACAATGAAATGGTTTTGTTTGCTTCCACCATTGTTTGAATAAAAAAACGCATCTTGTGACAATTATTTCAAGCAAATTATGAAATGAATTAACATGTGAATGATATTCTAATATCATGATTGCTTCAATTCTAGATACAATTCTGGTTAATTAATGCTTAAATTTAATCTAGATTTTAAACAGTAACAAAGAAAACAAAATATTAGGAAAAACGAAATCGAGACTTCGTGGGAAAATTATACCAGAATTGTTACAATACATTGGACAGTAGGTCACTCTGTTTCTGGTGTTAAAAAATGAAAGTAAGGTTAGCACTGCTTTCTAATTTTGAGAAATCTTTTGAGAAATAGGCTTTTTTTTTTCTTCGTTTCGGGGTCTTTGGCATTAGAAACGAATAATCTAATCCCCGTCAACACAATGTAGATTCGAATTCTGTGTTCATTCTATTCGTTGTTGGGGGTCCATGATCGGCATTTTTCGTGGGGGAATGTACCCGGATGTAACCGTAACCACGAAGTACTCGAGCGGAAGTATACGGTTAAAGAGGGGTCCACGGCCACACACCACTCTTTCAGGTAAAGCGAGAGTTTTGTGAGATCCGCGTGACCTTAAACATATGCGATTTTTTGGGTGGAGGGGGAAGTAATTTTTCCCTTTCCCTTACAAACTTTTCTTTTCTTTTAGATCGGCGTGCGCGCACTTTATTCCGTCCGCGGGGCACCACTGCACCTGACCCAAACGAGAGGAAAATGTGTCCCGGAAAAGTTATGACCTACAAGTGAACGTAAACCGCTGCTGTGGGTCGACGACCAGAATCTGCTGGCCGTTGAACCAACGGGTGACATCTTCCGATACCGACCATACCGGAAGGGAGTGTGATGATCTATGACACTGCTTTCACTATCATACAACTCTCGGATGCACAAGCGAAAGTTTCGATTCCTGTATCACTGGACACTCGTGAACCCGGATGTCGCACCATTACCATGCATTATGTAAACATGCATACAGAGCTAATAAATGCTTAGATAAGAATGCAATAGCCAAATGATGGATCATGCTAAACAGTTTTGCTAATGAGGAAGAAAGGTAATCCATGCATCAGTCATAGATTATGCAACCTTTTCCAACATTACGAGGTTACTTTTTCATTCGAATTATATTTAGCGTCCCCATAGTGGAAACTGTGAACATGTTTTTCTTGGGTATTTAATGTGGGTCATAGTGTGGAATTACAGAAATAAGTATAATTCATGCACATATGTCCACTGCTAATTTATTTTGTACGCTCTGAAAACGTGGATAGTGTTAATCTTTCATTGTTATTTTAATATTAAATAGCTATAAGTTGAAATAAGTACAGCAAATCAGTCTTGACATTCAGGATTTATCCCCAGATGATTATAATATCTCTATGATGAACACAAGGAATCCATATTTTTTAATATCCATGAATTTAATAACTTGTTAAACAATTAAAATACTAAGTGCGTTGCTTTGTACTTACTGTAGTGAAATTGAGCAACATGAGTGATTTTTTTTTTTTTTTTTTTCTTTTTTTTCGATTTCGAGTAACTTACAATCTTTTTAACCCTTTACCGCACAGTGTTCTGGCTTCGATGCAATTCAGAATTAATAATTGTCCTAAGGATGCAATTAGTAATTCTCAACTACAAAAATTCACCCCAGAATTTTTGAATAAACTTTTAATTTACAATTTTGTGGGAAAAAGTCATTTATTTATTTATTTTGACTTTTTTCATAAATTCTGTGGTTGCACGTATTAACTAAACACAATTACTTTACCCATAAAAGGGTTAAAAATGTACATTATAAAGAGGTTGTTACAGTTCCGCCTTCATTCTTTGACTCTTACACTACTATATTTATAGAGACATTTTCTCCTTAATCGATCGTAGAAACATAGTACTTAAGATTACTGCAATATAAATATTGCGGTGAAAGAATCAAGGAAGAAATACGGACTGTAGCAATCTTGGCAGATAAGACAGTCATGAATCTTATTTTGACGTGTTAGAAAATGCTTAACGTGATTGAATTTCACATTAAAAATCAGAAGAGACCGGGGTTAGTTAGCACAATGCTACTGTTTCCTGCCACCGTGTTGCTAGAGCGTTGTCACCTTGCTAGCTGAGAATGTATAGTTGTACCATCCACAGCAACTTCAGTCTGCTTAGAAGCGTCACTAAGGTAAAATCGCCATTTTATCATTCTGGTGAGTAAATTTTTTCACCGCAAGCTTTTTTGTTCTGGTAAAACTGTAGAGCAAACTAAAGAATACTTAAAGAAGTTCTAATTAATATGGGAAATTTTCCCATATTCATTAGAACTTCTTTAAGTATTGAAAAGTGTTACCTGTGGTGTAACCTGTTTCCCATATTCATTAGAACTTTTTTAAGCATTAAGGCGCTGCTTATGGTGGTTTTCAAAAGAGTGGTCAATTGTAGCTGTACCTATGTGTCAAACTCTTTTGTTTCTGACGTTTGTGATTCTGTGGTATCCATCTTGTGTTGGATATTCCTATTGGGCTAGTTGGCATAATTAGATGTGGTATCAGTTCGTACAGCTATGCCAATATCTATGGGATAACTTTGAATTTCTTAATGATAGTTTAAAGGTTAGTGAAGAGCTTTCACCGTCATTCCAAGACAAAGGTGATATGGTTTTCATTCGACAATTCCCTTGAACCCTGGAGAATTTCAAAAAGTTACCAGCAGATCTCCTCGAACGAAACCAACAACGTATCCTCCTTATATCAAGGACCTCACAATGATCTCTCTGAATACAAAATAAATGATTTTATTTCGGTGAAATATCAAACCCGCCAGAATAATGAGAAAAATAACAAAACCGACGGTGATGAGATTCTCATGTCCACTATGGTCAAAAAAGGAAAAAAAGTGGAGATGGTTTGACGAAAGTGACTCAGATTTTTAAGACCAAAGTAAAATTGCGCAAAATCTAAATCCATCTGTGTTCAAATAAACGATGCAAATCCTACATTCGGGGTTGACTTAAAACATAGAGCTAATTCTATTTGAATAACTATAATTAGCAACAATAAGAAGAAGCAGATTTTTTTTTTTTTTTTTGAAGAATTCATTATCTGTTCATATGTTTAAGCAGAAATTTCTGGTCAAATATTATAAAAACGAAATTTTTTGACAAAATGAAATGTTTTCCTTTAAAAACTTCTGTGTTTTAAATGTCCCTATTCATATCACTTCATATCCACTCACTCCTATGGGTATGAACCACAATCTTTTTAAAAAGTGTTTCTAGGGGTTACTTAAGAACGCATTTAATTGATGAGTCATACATTATTTCATAACTAAAAATTAAGTTTTATTTTATTTTATTTTTTCATATTCATTAGAACTTCTTTAAGTATTGAAATAAATAAATAAATAAATAGAGAATTCAAAAATTAAAACTTATGCCATCTAGCCCCGGTCTACCTTGCTGCATATAGCAGGGATGGAACACGGGCGCAGAATTCATACCGGAATCCGTTTAAGAAATTTCTCTACCTATAATATCGTCGATTTAAGAAGTAGAAAATTTTCTTACATTGATAGTGGTATGAATTCTGCGCCCGTGTTCCATCCCTGATATAGGAACGAACATATCCAACTTCTTACGTGACTCTTAAAATAAAATAAAAAAAGAAAAAGAAAGAAAGGAAAAGAAAGAAAATAAGAAGATATATATCACAATTTACAACTTAGAACATGATACAATAACTTTTCACAACATACTGATAATGACAGAAAAACATCCATACAGACAGACACGTCGAATTCACAAACGCTTTTCAGCTATTAGAAAGCTGATTAGAACGTGTTGATAGAGACGATAGCCCATTCAAGAAAAAATAAATTCAAGAAAAAAAAAAAATATATACATTGTGTATACAAAAAAGCACTATTTTTTACATAAGATGTCATTCTTTTTATTAATTCATTTTTTTCCCCCTTGTCAAATGAAAATTTATACAAAAATGGCATTTAACCACACAATAAAAAATAAAATAAAATAAAATGAATAACATACTAGGCTGTAACTTTCCCGTAAAAAATATTAAGTACAGAAGCAGGTAATGAAACAACGGGTACTCAGCCAATTTCGAAACCTCGATACCTTATCAGGGCTGCCACAGGTGACTTTTTTTTATATATATATTCTTTTCATACCACTATTTTAAAAAAATAAAATTTATAATATATTTTCACAGGTAAATTTGCACTTTGCCAGCATACGTGCATTTATTTATTATAAATTTTATGTTATAGAACTAGTGGTACGAAAATAATAACAGCCCTGCTTTATCTATACTATTATGAAATGTTGATAGTGAGTATCTCAAGCTTTTCTCTGGGTACTATTTCAGTTGACTCAAAGCGAATAAAACCTTTTGAGAGTAATATTGGATCATCGTTAAGGGGATACTTCTTCTTTTTGTCGCTAGTGACCGATTTCCATGTTATTCTATAAAGAAATTTGATACCCGAGATATTAATCACCTAATCTATTTTTAAATTCTGTTTTTATGTTCAGAACATTCACAACCGTTTAAACTAATGCTGTTAACCATACTTGCCAAGATACTAATTAATATTCCTTAGTATTGTTAGCTCCGCCCTTTTTTTTCACACGGGTACCTTTTAGAGTATTTTTCTTCTTATTTAATCGTAATTGCATTTGGAGAATATTACTCTAAAAATGTACTGCTGTGACAAAAAAGGGCGAGACTAACAACACTACGAAATATTAATTAAGATGTTGGCAAGTATGTGTTAACTAAAAATTGATTTTTTTTTTTTTTTTTTTACTTTAAAATTTCATTTTACATCTATAAAGCAGCAAAAGTGCGTTTGACTCAATTACAGCACTTTACAGCTTTGAAACAAAATATTACAAAGTAAAAAAGTAAATTTTTGGAAAATAAATACGAATTAAGCGGCTTGGAATTTCATGAATGTAAAAACGGAATTTTAAAAATACTTTAGGTAATGAACTGGATACTAAATATCTTTATAGAATAACATGAATTTGGGTTGCCGATGACGACAGGTGAATATAACTCTTTGTGTATTAAAGGTATGAAAGGAGTTTTTAGGCTTCGAAAAAATAAAAGTTAGGCTTGTATTGAATTGAAATGACCGTTTCTCATATAAAACATGCCTAACATAAGGTGTTCCATCATTCCTTATATTTTAAATGAATTATTCATCATCTCATATTTCCTCTAAAAATATGTAAACATGAAATTACGCGCTAAAGAGAAATGTCGAATGGAGTTTTGGTAACAATTAGCGTAACACATCATTGTGTAAAGAAATGACAGAGGTGTGCTCCTATATACAGGAAAGGAATTGCATTTTGATCAACCAATAGAATTACGCGAAATGTGTGGATGTGTGCGTGTGTGTGTGTGTGGGGGGGGGGGTTGGCTAATGGATATTTGAGAAACAATAGTTATAAAAAAAATTAAAAAAAAAATTAAAAATGTAGAAGAAAGCAAGAAAATATTAACTGAATATAAAATTTCCAGCAATCAGACAAATGGGGTATAGTGAAATCACAATTAATAATATTTTTAATATTCTTATAGATGTGAATGCTTCAAAGAAATCAATCTCGTGAATAGATTTGCGCCTGCACATTATTTTAGCAGAATCAAATTTAAAATTATGGTTTTCCTCCCAGTAATGCTTGGAAATGACCGTTTCCCTGTTATCATAAGCAGTTGTAACTTAGTAAGAATACTATACTTGATATAATTTAAGTAAGAGTTATTGATAAAAAGGATAAAAAACAATTCTCAGGTTCTACAGTTTTCCATGCTATTCAGGACAGTATTGCCAGACTTTTCGAATTTTTATAAAATAGTCACAAATAATTTTGAGAAGTGATATTTGATATACATAGAAGACGAATCGTTATTATATATATCAAATATCTCTTCTCAAAATTATTGGTGACTATCGAATAAAATAAATTTGCAAAATCTGGCAACACTGATTCAGTATCGAAAAAAGCATTATGTTAAATATTATAAAACATTCTGAATGGTTTTTGTAAGACTTCATTACCTGTTGAATCCAATTACTTATTCCAATGTTTACTGTAGACTTTTCTCCTTGGGTTCTCTTTGTAATTAGTTTGTGTAAGTTCTTTAAAATTTTATATATTTACTGATTTAACACTTTGCTTGTGGGTCACGTAAAAATATATATATAAATTGGGAAATTGTTACGGGAAATTGTTATACATACATATATATATATATATATATATATATATATATAACAATTTACCGTCTTCAGGCGTTCCCTTAAAAAAATATTTTACTTAAAAAAAAAAAAAAAGATTTTACGTGTTCATGTTTAACACTTTATATGCTGATGGTGTATATATATGCCAGTGACATTTACAGAATCAATTACTAAGAATAAAATATGAATAATTTAATCATGAGTAAGTTAGAATCATTTTAATGAATAATATAACGTTTTAGAGAAACGCCAAAGGGCGGGGCTTACTGTTCAACACAAGAAAATAACCCAATGACAAAGTGTTAAAACACCGTCATTAGACCTGCTAACTATGCTAGTTTATCCGTAATGGTATTAGGCCCCGCCTTTTTTTCACACCATAATAGTTGTAGAGTAATATTCAGCAATATTTTCTCATGATTAAATAAGAAGACTATTGCTCTACAACTATTCTGGTGTGGAAAAAAAAAAAAAAAAAGGTGGGGGCCTAATACCATTACGGATAAACTTGCATAGTTAGCAGGCCTAACCGTCACTGTTATAAGTACCGTCATTCTATTTCATTTATATTCAAAAATCATTTTCCACATTGCAACAAGTGCAATAAATACTGCACTCTGAAAAGAAAAAAAAAAAAAAGAAAGAAAAGAAAAGAAACTCAGGGATTGTAGTCTCCGCCTTTTTTTCAGGACACTGTCAGGGAAAAGATACTATCGCATTTTTCGCCACCACTAATTTCATGCAGAAATATTTATAGTATTTTTATGGTAATTTGTTGTGCCTAAAGATCATTGTAATAAAATTGTGGTAGCAATTAATGCAGAAATGTCTAATACATGAGAGTGTCCTGATAAAAAAGGGTGGAGAGTACGACCCATGGAAACTATATTATATTTTTACGGAAAATTCCCATTTTTCTTGTTTAAAAGTCAAATTTCTTAAATTTAAGTAACACTCATTTTTCCACGAGATTTCCCCGATAACTTTGCGGGAAACTTCCATTTTAACGAAAGAGTGAAAATAATTTTACAGAACTCTGTAATTTGAAACAAATCTTCTGCACATTGTAAAGAAATTGAACCAGTTTAATAAAATATCTAATAGTAAGAATGCGATTGACCCCAAAGTGGCTGATTTAAGAAAAAACATCGATAACGTGAAAGAAAAAAAAAAAAAAAAAAAAAACAGCATTTTTGCGAATCAAGAATATCAGTTCTATGCCCATTTGAAGACATACTCGAAGTACTTACTTCTGCATCGGGTGGACAAGTGAATGTCGGGATTTGTAGCAACTAGGAGGAGAGCACTCTTCAGCAATCATTGTCCTCTCTGACAAGATTGTTCTCCGTTCTAGCATTATGGAGTGATCTCAGGGAGGAAGATGGACTCTTGAGAAAAGGAAACTGCTCTCTCTTTTTTCGGAAGGATGCTTGCAGTCTCCCTCGTTGACTTTCAGACGTTTGTTTACTTTCTCTCGGACGCATTGGGGGGTTAGCGAGGAAGTCCGCATGAATCCACATTCGATTTAGAAGAATGTTTTTTCTGTGCCGTATGACACAGGATTGTTTTATTCCGTGATCAGTGAGGACATTTACCCAGGATTTTTCTTTAAATAAGAGTCCAAATGAATAGTGTTCTATAAGAAACGCTATAAAAAATGGGGAACCTGCCTAGAAAACTATTTGTTATGAATTCTCACGAAATGACACACAATGTTTTGATATATTTTGCAGTGAATGCACTACAATAGCAACATAAGAATTTTATAAGATTTATTCTACAGAAAGTTAAAAATCCCAAAGTTCAAAAAACTTCTTTGAGCTTAAAGTGTACATAAAAATTATTTATTTACAAAAAGGTTTCAGACAAAAGGTTTTGTCTTGATATTCACATTTGCAGTAAACTTGGTGTTACCAGATTTTACGACATTTTATTCAATATCCACCACTAAATTTTAAATGTAACGGTTGCCAAATCCCTTCGAAGATTAATCGTCTATTATGTATATGAAATATCACATCTCAAAATTACTGGTGACTATTGAAAAAGAAAAAAAAAAGGAGCAAAATCTGGCAACACTGAGTAAAATCTTAAGCTAAACTTTTTGTAAATGCTGTCTGGTTTAAGAGTCTTTCATAAATTAGACATTTTTTACCCCATTTGACATACCATTTTCCTCTTTTCATATCCATTTATGGTAAGTATTGTTTTTGATTCATATTTATGAAACTTCGTTTATGTTCTATTTACCCGTTATCAGAGTAATTCTCTCCAAATGTTGTTACGATTAAATAAGAATAAAATTACTCTAAAATATGGCTGGTGTGAAATAAAATAAAAAAAAAAAAAAAAAAAAGAAAAAGAAAAAGGCGGGTACTAAAAATTTTACGCTTCATAATGAGATGGTTGGCAAGTATGCGCTTTTAGATGTCCTGAATGCAAAAATAAGATTTTTAGCGGTTAGTGTCTGTGTCCATCTGTGTGTTAGTTTGTTATCAGCACAAATCAAGAAAATATATTAGTAGGAAGTTCAAAACTTAGTATTCTTTATCTTACATCATACGGGGACAGTATTTGAAAGTTTTTATTAAATCGGAGGAATAAATCGTGTAAAGAGATGTCCGAAACAGACCCCAAACAATTTCTATTATATTACCTAACGTGCTCTGTAGTTATTCAATGTTAAATGTATTACACTAAATTAACACAAGTCTGAATTAAATGTATATATATATATATATATATACATATATATATATCAGTTGAAAGACATTTTTAGTAAATTTTATGTTTTTATTGATGCTGAATACAAAAATGACATCCATTTGTGCTCATTACGTGCAGTGTTTTGCAAAATAATTGGGATATACTACAAAAATCACTACTTTGATTACATTGAACTAAATATATTTGTTTTCATAATTAAGGGGACTCTCTACCTATCGTCTCCGAAAGCCGAAGCCAATGTTATTCTATGTAAATTTTGCCCCATTGTAATTCCTTAACTAATACATATTTTTAAACTCCGTTTTCACTTTCCGAAAATTCACAACTGTTAAACAATTTATCGCTTTCTAAAAATTGATTTTTTTTTTCTTAATTTTTAAGATTTCATTTTTAACCCTTTCAGGGGTGGTGATGCCACAACAGCATCACCTAATTTTAATTTTCAACTGCAAAAACTCATCCCAGAAATTTTTTAGCAAAATTTTACTTTTATACCATAGCTTAAACTGTCGTCAATTTTTTTCTTTTAATTTTGTTCGTGAATTCCGGTGGCAATGTAATTTAAATTATTCCAATTACCTTTCGCCGCAAAGGGTTAAGCTCAAAAATGAAAAATTTCACATTGTGAAAATTCGCATTTTACAACCTCAAAATAAAATATTAAAAATTAAAAAAAAAATAATAATTATAAATTGTTTAATAGTTGTGAAGTTTCTGAATGTGAAAACGGAATTTAAAAATATGTATTAGTTAATACGTTATAATAGGGCGAAATTCTCCATTGAATAACATTAACTCTGGCTTCTAGGGACGATAAGTGGAGAAGCCTCTTAAACGATCAATTTCGTCATGATATATTTAACGTTCTGCGTTCATTCTTTTTATCAGTAAAAGATATTCTTCTTCTTCTTCTTTTTTATTTTTTATTATATATATATGCCCCACCAAAGACACTTTCATGTTTACCCCCCCATCCCTCACAATTTCCATTTAGAAATATATTTTAAATTCACATTTATAAATATTATTTTAAAGTAAAACATAATTAGTGAATTTGAATTTTATAATTAACAATAGAACACCAGATTGCATGTTTTCGCGCAAAATTAAAATTTAAAAAATCTGGTGTGATACTCCAACGACTTTCTCTTACCCTACATTTCATTACTATAAAGATAGATGGCAGATTAAGGAGCAAGATAACAATTACTATACATAAATCTACGTTAAAAATAATTCAAACTTGGTTTAGGAACAGTTTTGTTTAATAAAAGTTTCTTTGTAAGGAGGGGGTGGGGTTATAACCCCCTTATCCTCTTGTCTGAATATAGTACCTACGTTTCTATAATTCAAGACTCTTTCAAGACTTCTGTCTAAAAATTTATTAAAAACTACTCAGATATATTTCACAAGCATTACTATTTGAAATGAATCTGACTTGATCAAACTTTTCAAACAGCAACTTCGAAATATGAACTTCAAATGTGAACTTCAAAATGCAACATTTGAATTGCCTGCAATTATTATTATTATTTAAAGTTACACTGACATACACAAAGAACAAACGTAAGAAACATTACTTTCCTCAAAACATGTAATCATAGCTGCCAATATTTTAATTTATTCCGGAGTACTTTTAGCCCCGCCTTCATATAGAAAAAAGTTTCTTCAATGCATAATTTCGATAAAATAAGACAAAATACTTTTAAAAAATAAGTGGCACAAATTAGAGGCGGGGCTAAAATTACTCCGGAATAAATTAAAATATTGGCAGCTGTGCATGTAATTATACAAAACCAAACATTACAATTTAATTTAAAAAACATATTACACTGGTTCTCATAATTATAAGGACACCCGTTTTTCTATATTGACTAAACACTGAACACTATTATTTAAACAAATATATTTTTTATTAATCTGAATTTCATTAATAGACTATATTTTAAAAGCTTTATCGTTTTTCTATCTTAAAAAACTTTAAATACGGTCAAAAAGATGATTTTTCACGTGTTTACAGTTATAAGGAGAGCTCGAATCTTAGTAATTTTTTTTCAGTTATTCTTTAAATTAACATTTTATGGGGTCTATTTTTAGGGTGAAACAGTCAGATATTCTATCTAGTATATATATATATATATATATATATATATTTTTATTTTATTTTATTTTTATTTATTTTTTTATATTCAGTTTCAATACCATTTCATACAGCATAGATGATATTCTGAATACATTTAAGCTATTTAAAATTGCTTTCCGCTTGAATGCACTTTTCTAACATAATAAGTGAAGGGTTTTCAACTTTTAGGCTACGGGAAAGGCAATATTACAGACGTTTCTACCTTCAAACTATTTCCTATTGCTCTAGAAGTAGAGCAAAAATGTAAGTCTTGTTGAAAAAAATATTATTACCCCCCAAAATCTAACAAAAATCTGAGAATTCCACGTTTAAAATTTGAGGATATTCTCTTGATGTTCATAATAGAAAAAATTACTAAATTCATTCTGCCTTCAGTAGAAACAGCTCCCCAGAGCACCATAGATCCACTTTTAAAATGCCCGATTCCTATCTGCCTTTAAAAAATCTGCTCTATCATTAGCTATCTTCCGATCGTGCCAGTAACTGTTAAAACCATTTGGTTAATCAAGAATAAAATGTTTTTCATCTGAAAATGCAACATTTTACCATTTAATATTGTCTTTATTCAGCTTTAACACAGACCTTCTTTCCCCCATTAAATGCTTATTGATTATTACAGGTTTTTTATTCATTTTAACATATTAATTATTTTAAACATGCATAAATGTGGACCCCAACCTTTCGTAAAAAATTACGAGCAAATTCAGGAGCAGTTTATTATGAGCAGAACAGTAAGAGAAATTATGAGTCTTCGGTCTCTGTAAAACAACTCTCATTTTGCATCAGATCTCTCTCCTATCGAACCAGCAGTTCAACGTTTGATCACATTTCCTTCAGCAATTTTAGATATTCGAATTTCATTAGAAATTCGGCGGATTGAAATTATCCTTCCACTTAAAAAACACATTTATCATACTTCCCTACATGAACGTTCTTTTTTTCGAGGAATTATCAGTAATGTCCGTCCAAGAAAAATTGAAGGTTTATATATGAATTAATCTAGCCCAGTGGTTAACGAATTCGCATATCAACTGTAATTTATCCGCTAGTAAGTTAAATTAAACGAAAAAAATCTTGATTGTCTCTATAATTATGAACATCTAAAAACGTGGAGAAAAAAATGTTTTGCATTATTTTTTATTAATTATGTTTCATATTAAAAAATATATAGCTGTTTTGGTTTTTAGAATACTAGATATATTAAGTACACTTAGTATAATCTTGTTCACAATTACTTTTACATTAGTTATTTCAAAACGTAAATTGTTCTTATAAATATGAGAAGGAGTTATTTATCGTATGGTATGATGAATTAATTTTCATTCCTTAGCAATTTTCCTCAATATGGTAAAATACACTGTTAAAAAAATGCAACTTTGCTGCCAGAAATTCTCTGTAATTTAAGAAAAAAGTCGTAAATTATGGAGATATTACGTTGACAAAACGTTATTACCATGTTTTTATTAACTTCGATTTCTTGTTTGTATGTTTGTTTGTCAGGGACAAATCTTGCAATCGATTTTTAACTAACTTCCCGACTAGCTAGATATTTGAAATTTTCAGGACAGCTCACAACACGGTGACAATACATTTTTCTAATAATTTTAGTCAACTATTTCAGGTCCCGCTGCCTTCGGCAGCGCTTATATGATTCGACAGAAAATTTATTTAACTAACTTCCCGACTAGCTAGATATTTGAAACTTTCAGAATTGTTCAGAACACGGTGAAAATACATTTTTGTAATACCTTTAGCCAACTGTTTCGGGTTCCTGCATTCATCGGCAGCGTTATCAGTACAAAGCTTGCAATCGATTTTTCACTAACTTTCCGACTAACTAGACATTAGAAACTTTCAGGCTAGCTCATAACACGGTAACAATACATTTTTTAAATACTTTTAGTCAACTGTTTCAGGTCCCTATTGCCTTCGTCAGCGTTTATATCATTCAACAGAAAATTTATTTAACTAACTTCCCGACTAGCTAGACATTTGAAACTTTCCGAATAGTTTAGAACACGGCGAAAATGCAATTTTTAAATATTTTTAACCAACTGCTTCGGGTTGCTGCTGCCTTCGACAGCGTTACCAGTACAAAGCTTGCAATCGATTTTTCACTAACTTCCCGACTAGCTAGACATTTGAAACTTTCAGGATATCTCAGAACACGGTGGCAATACTTTTTTTAGTACTTTTAGTCAACTGCTTCATTTCCCTACTGCCTTCCGCAGCGTTTATATGATTCAACAGAAAATTTATTTAACTACCTTCCTGACTAGCTAGACATTTGAAACTTTCACAATGATTCAGAATACGGGGAAAATGCAATTTTTAAATATTTTTAGCCAACTGTTTCGAGTTCCTGCTGCCTTCGGCAGCGTTACCAGTACGAAGCTTGCAATCGATTTTTCACTAACTTCCCGACTAGCTAGATATTTGAAACTTTCAGGATAGCTCAGAACATGGTGACAATACTTTTTTTTATTGCTTTTAGTCAACTGCTTCAGGTCCCTACTGCTTCGGCAGTATTTATATGATTCGACAGAAAATTTATTTAACTAACTTTCCGACTAGCTAGACATTTGAAACTTTCAGAATAGTTCAGAACACTGCGAAAATGCATTTTTAAAATATTTTTAACCAACTGCTTCGGGTTCCTGCTGCCTTCGGCAGCGTTACCAGTACAAAGCTTGCAATCGATTTTTTACGAAATTCCCGACTAGGGAATTGAAACTTTCAGAATAATTGAGATAAGGATAATTGGGATAATTGAGACTTTCAGGATAATTGAGAGTTTCAGAATATTTGAAACTTTCAGGATAGCTCAGAACACGGTGACAATACTTTTTTTATTGCTTTTAGTCAACTGCTTCAGGTCCCTACTGCTTCGGCAGCGTTTATATGATTCGACAGAAAATTTATTTAACTAACTTTCCGACTAGCTAGACATTTGAAACTTTCAGAATAGTTCAGAACACTGCGAAAATGCATTTTTAAAATATTTTTAACCAACTGATTCGGGTTGCTGCTGCCTTCGGCAGCGTTACCAATACAAAGCTTGCAATCGATTTTTTACGAAATTCCCGACTAACTAGATATTTAAAACTTTCAGGATAGCTCAGAACACGGAGACAATATATTTTTTTAAATACTTTTAGTCAACTGTTTCAGGTCCCTATTGTATTCGGAAGCGTTTATATGATTCAACAGACAATTTATTTAACTAACTTCCCGAGTAGCTAGATATTTGAAACTGTCAGAATAGTTCAGAATACGGTGAAAATGCATTTAAAAAGTATTTTTAACCAATTGCTTCGAGACCCTGCTGCCTTCGGCAGCGTTACCAGTACAAAGCTTGCAATGAACTTTTAACTAACTTCCCGGCTAGGTAGCCATTTGAAACTTTTATAATAGCTCAAAACACGACAGCAAGGAATTTTTTTAATACTTTTATTCAATTTCTCCGGGTTCTCGCTGCCTTCAGTAGCGTTTATATGATTCAACAGAACATTTAAAAACATGGTGTATAAAAGTTCTTTTTATCTTGTAATTATTTTTCTGTAATTACAGAGAATTTCTGGCAGCAAAGTTGCATTTTTTTAACAGTGTATAGTAAAACGCTTCCACCTATTATATTCAATAGAAAATAATGTTTTTACTTAACCAGTAGTTGTCCTATATGTCTTGTATAAATTATGCACATACCATATTGTATAATCCCATATTAAGAACCTGACTAAGCGTAACCTGAAAGGCACTTTCAGCAATTTCCGAGTATAATCACACTATGTTCTAATTCTTTTCGGTAGCCCTGTAAACAAATAATGAATGATTTTCATACCATTCTATCTAAAACATGTTTTTATGCATATAAAAATATACATTTATTTCATATTATTTACTGCTGCTTATGGATGTTAAACTGTACCTGTCTATTTGAATTCTATTGGATATCCTTGTACACGAACCACTTGCTTGATGTAAACGGAAAGTTTAGTGTAGCATCCGTATATGATACAGATTTAGAATAGTGAGTTTAGACTTCCTGCTACTATGTGTTCTTCAGGTATACTGATAACAGACACAAAGACCAATTCTTAAAAATCTCTTTTTCGGATTCAAAGCTCATCAAAACGTGTAAATATAACAAAAACACAATTCCGAAAATTTTAACGAAAAATAATACTTTCTCAGTATGGGTAAGAAAAGGGAAAGTTTCGCAACCCCCCCCCCCCCCAAAAAAAAAAAAAAAAAAAAAAAAGGGAAAGGGTAATTGATTGATTTCTTTCCTTACTTATTTTTTCGGTTTTAGTGAATAAATAAAATCCATAATAGACTGTAAAATCTTTTGGTTACAGACCTGTGTCACTAATTTAGTTCATAACACTATGTCATAGCTGCCAACATTTTAATTTATTTCGAAATATTTTTAGTCCTGCCTTTATTTCACACCACTTTATTTATAAAAGATTTTCTCCAATATATAACTTCAATAAAATAAAAAAGCATTATTTAAAAAAAATAAATGGTATGAAGTAAAGGCAGGGCTTAAAATACTCCGGAGTAAATTAAAATGTTGGCAGCTATGCTATATTCTGAATTTTGATCAGTTTCATATTGAAAATCACTGTTCAGTAGAAATGGAAAAATACTGTAGTTTATGAGCGATATTCAAGATAAATTAGAGTTTTCGGAACTGGTACATTATCCACTGACGTAATATGCAATAAGAAATGAAGTCACCCATATATGAATAAAGAAGTGCATTTTATTAGGTTTATATATATATATACACTCATGTCCATGAATTAAGGATAATGCTAGATGAGGCAAATAAAGGTTTAGAAGCAAAACAAACATGACTTATTCATAAAGTCCATTTATTAAACAAAAGGTCAAGAACAAAAAAAGGTGGTTTATGTAGGATACCATTTATAAAAACTACGATTTTTGCTTCCTGAAGCAATTACAAAATATATCTCCCTTACAAAAACTTAACATTACATGGTTGGTATGATGGTTAATACATTGTATGTCTCTCAGATGATGAAATACAGTCCTTACAACGCCTAGGAATGCTGAGTATTAAATTATTGATCTGCTCTTAGGGAAGATTACTCTTCTCAGTAAGCAATGCTCTTCGAAGTTCCGGTACACATGTAGGAGGTGGTTGACGAACTACAACTCGTCGGAAAAGCATGTCCTAGACATGCTCTATCGGATTCTAGTCGGGTGAGAATGCTGGCCATTCGATGCGGGTGACAGCTTCAGATTGTAGGCATCCGTGTACAACGTTTGCATGGTGAGGACGCGCATTGTCATCCATAAACACAAATTCTGGGCTCATGTCACCCCTAAACAAACGTACATGCTGTTCCTGAATGATGTCCCGATAAATTTGGCCTATCATTCTTCCGATTTGAACACGCAAATCTGTTCTGGTGCCCAATATGATACCCCCCCCCCTCACCAAACGAGCACTCCTGCCCCATAGTAATGGTGTCGTTCAATGATGTTGTTTTGGTGGTAACGGGTACCTGACGTTCTACATATGAAGGTCTGGCATAAATCACACTGCAAGCTAAACCTGGACTCGTCGGAAGACATCACACAAGCTCACTGTGCCACTGTCCACATTGCATGTTCTCTACTCCAAGTTAACCGCTGGCACAGTGCATTGCCGTGAGTGGAATACATCTAACAGGCCTGCGAGCATATAGATCAATATCTCCCAAACGTCTATACACGGTTTGTCTTGAAACTGTGGCACTCGTGGCTGCAGACAGCTGACGAGACGGGTCTGTTGCTGTGCATTATTTGCTTATTTTGGCAGTTACTGCCAAATACTGGTGATCATTCGGCATTGTAACTCGGGGCCGAGCAGTACTGTAACGTCGACTGGCATTTCCATCATTTTGGAATCGTTGCCTAATCCTAGAGACGACACTTTGGGCGATTCTAAGTTCCCCCAATAGTTCTATCTGAGTACGCCCACATTCTAGTCGGCCGAGCCGATAATTCTACCACATAAAAAAATATCTGCATGCGTCCTCTGTGTCATAACCATTCGGTTGTGGCACTGAGCGGCACACATAACGCTTGTGAACAATTTTCCTTCTTTGCTGCCATTCCTTATCTACCCCCTTCTTACACTTTCGTCATTGTAACATCATATCAGCGTCATCTGATGGCTTCCTATAATTTGCATATTATTCTTAAAGATATGTGTGGTATTTCTACAGGTGAAATTTTTGCATTAAAGTTCGATTTCAGTGTGAATCTGAATTATCCTTAATTTATGGACATGAGTGTATATACAGGATAGGAAAGTCCCTTTAACCTGAAAATACTTGCGAACGGAGAGTGCTACAGCCACGCAAGTGAGGTAAAGGTATAGTATAGCGACTATGCCCGACCTAATGCAAACGACAGCAGCGCCCCTAGTGGCGAAATTTGGAAGTTAGCCATTGCAAATCGAAAACGAAAAGAGATAGAGCAAAATTTTCAATTACAAAGTTTTAGAGCATCAATTAATTAGTACGAAACGATATTTGGTTCACACAGATAAGATCCAAAATCGATGCTCTCCATTTTGTGTAAATATTTGAAAGGAATAGCCAGAGCAAAAAAGAAAAAATATGCACAATTTAATGAATAAATACTATGTACAGCCAGGAAAAAAAAAAAAAAAAAAAAAAAAAAAAACGCAGCACTCGACGTAACTTCGTTGCTAATAGATGTAGAAAAATGCAATAGGTGTCATTCGACGAGAAATTGTGAGTAGTTTCAGAAAATGAACTGAAATTTTGAATTGGGGGTCGTCTACATCAGGGTTGGAACACGGGCGCAGAATTCATACCACTATCAATGTAAGAAAATTTTCTACTTCTTAAATCGACGATATTATAGGTAAAGAAATTTCTTAAACGGATTCCGGTATGAATTCTGCGCCCGTGTTCCATCCCTGCTACACATTAAAACGCGCACCAACTTTGATTTTTTCAATGCTAATGCCCCATTTTTATTTTATATTTGAATTCCTGGGACCGCGACAACGCGAAAAAGTATATTGGTTGTATATTTTACTTATTTTTGCACGGAGTTATAAGCGTTCAAAGTTTGAAGGTGCTAATGTTAAATTCATATTTCAAACTTTTATTAATATCTTCACAAAAAATAACTTGATCGATATAATTATTTTTTTACGAGATACAGTGAAGAAACCCAAACATAATCCATCATTACTTTTGATTCTGAAAAATATTTTGAATTTTGAAAAATATTAATAAATTCATATTCATAAAAATTATGAATTATGAACTATATTAATTTTTACATAAAATGAATCCTAATGCTGTAAAATATGGGTGTGTAAATTTGCAGCTCATTCCAGTTATTAGTTTTCGAGATATAAATAAATCTTTCTTTTGGAGTGGTTTAGGGGGCCGTCTCTTATAAAGTTTTGCATGAGATAACGAATCAAATCTTAAAAAATAACAAGGAAAATTAAACAAAATATGTTTATTTTTTATTTACGGGTCAAATTATATAACAACAACGTCAAACGCAAAGAAATAAAATAAAATGATGATTTTTAGACATCAGTGTTAGCATCAATAATTCCTGTTTTCCAAAGAAGACAAACCCCCGCCTTCATCGTTCTCAAAACAAAACAATACAGAAAAGAA
The DNA here is from genome assembly GCA_963930645.1 of Salticus scenicus. Lineage (NCBI taxonomy): Eukaryota > Metazoa > Arthropoda > Arachnida > Araneae > Salticidae > Salticus > Salticus scenicus. The sequence goes on along the minus strand of OZ005658.1, from coordinate 59,690,900 downwards.
AAGTAAATGTGACGTTGAGTATTCGTGTTGTACCCCTTATTTTATGTTGACAAAAATGTGCATAAGTGGTATTTACTTCATTGATTACTGGTGATAAATTTTGAATCATTTAAACGAACACTAGAAGTAAAATATAATAACTAAATAAGCGTGGTTTACTGTTTTAAATAGAAAAATAGGTTAAATGTAAAAATTGTCAATTAAAAATAATGAATGGAATTGGAAAGCAAGACAGACTTAATCGTTTCTTAACTACCGCCATACTTAAAAGCTTAATCATTTCATTTGCTTCATAGATTGCTTTATTTTTATTTATTTATTTATTTATTTTGTAGAGGGGGGAGGATTATTATTTTAAGGATACTTTGGTCTTTAAAATTTTAATAATATATTTTAACTTTATATATATTTTTAAATATACTTTTAATTTTATAAATATATTTTAACACTTTTTGTGACCGCAGGATTTTGTAATTTTGACAGTAAAATCCGCCATTCTCTCAAAATAAAGTATTTCAGAACAAATTTTCTGTATTCACAAATGGATATACAGTATAATTATATTCTTTCTAATCAATATATTTCTATCCATAGTATATTTTTTGCAAAAATATGAAAACTGGGTACATACACACTTAAGAAATAAGTAACACACAAATTACGAAATAAACGCCCACTAAGAAAGTTACAGATTTTCAAATGACGTGAATCTACGTCAGCAGTCGCGAAAGGGTTAATTAAGAAATTATATTTTCATAGAAATTATAAAACGAATCGTACAGTTCCAAAAAGTTCTGACCCAAAACTGGTGATTGCGATTAAAATTGTTTAATATTTACTTCATAAACCCTTACAATAATTTATCCGAAAAGATTTTGTTTATGCGTTGTTGTATATATATATATATATATATATATATATATTATTTCATTTCATATTTTATGTTAGACCTACGAAAAAAAATTCAAGCTTTATTGGTGATCACTACAGCCATAATAGACACTTTTACTTGAAAAATATTGCACTTTTTTCAAAGAGTACAGTCTGATTAAATTGCAAGTGTAATGTATTTAAATAGACCTAATATTATTTAAAAAAGTACTGAAGTATATACAAATCTAAGAAACTGAATTCAGGATAATTAAGAAACTAAAAAGGATTAAACTTTCTATTATTTTTTATAATTCTTTTTTTTCTGAAAGATTTCCGGTGTAAAACATTAAAATTTTATTTGTTTCTTATAGGATCTTAATTTTATTTTTCTACATTTACTGATAACCCCCTAACACGTTTTTGATTATAACTCTATAAATACTAAAGATAAAGTATACAAACAGTATACTTTTCCGCCCTGCCAGACTCTCAGAAATTCGAATATGAAGTCAAAATTGGGTGTTGCTATTGAAAGAATCAAAGTTATCGCTCATTTCAATATGTAGATAACCCCTAATTCAAAATTCGATAGCATTTTCAAAAAGTGCATTTAATTTCCTGTTGAATGGTGTCTATTACATTTTTTTTGCGTCAATTAATAATGAAATTACAGCGAGTGCTGCGATTTTTTTTTCCCCGACTGTACTTACATCAATACATTTTGATAACATCACACACAAAAACAAAATAGGTAAACTAAACTCTAAGTCTCATAGTGATAAAAAATGTTGAGAATGTTCGAAAAGTTCGCCATTGCTCACAATACACGTTTGTATTCGTGTGAGTAATTCTGCATGCACATATCTCAGCATGGAAGGTGTTACACTATTGAAAGCATCTGTAATACGATGACGTAGATCCAACAGACTTGTATGTGGAGTTGCATAAACCTGATCTTTTATGTAACCCCACATGAAGAAATCCATCGGAGTCAGGTCCGGCGATCGTGGAGGTCATTCAATACTACTACCATACCCAATAATTTGTTGTCCAAAGCAATCTTTTAGAAAGCTTCGCACTCCAGCTGGCTGGTGTGCAGGAGCACCGTCATGTTGGAACCACATGTCCCGTAATGCGGACAGGGGAATATCATCCAAAAAGTCGGGTATGATATCCTGTAATAGTTGGAGGTACCTCTGTCCGTTTAATGTGCCTTCGTAGAACACAGGTCCCAGTAAGCGATCCTTCCAGATACCGCCCCACACATTAATGGACCAGCGCACTTGATGTTTTGTTTTTCCAGCGCCCAGTAGTGGGCATTATGTCGGTTTAGTACTCCGGTACGCTGAAACAGTGCCTCGTCCGACCAAACAATGTTAGACAAAAAATCTGATTTATCTTCGACATTATTTAAAGCGCAGTTGCACTAATCAAATCAACGCTCATTATCCCGTGGCAACAGTTCTTGCAGCAGAGTGACATGATAGGGATTTGCATGTTGACTATGCAGTATTTGCCATACTCGGGCCCGTGTTAAGCCACAAGCCATGCTGATTTCTCTTGTACTGCTGTGTGTATGGGCTAGTGCATATGCCAAAATACTCTCTGGCGGTATACGCATACCTGCACTCACTGGTCTGCCAGAACGCGGACGACTTTTAGTGCTTCCTGTCTCTATGAACCGTCGCTGCACTTGGATGTGGCCCACCTGGAAAACGAACAGCATACTCCCGTGCAGCATGCGTTGCGTTTCGTTGACATTCACCATAAATAAGCACAATCTCGCAATATTGAAAGTTAGTGAAGCTTGACATTTTAACACAGCTCCAAAATTCTAAATCCAAACGTTTATTTTTAAGAAATGTATCTTTTGTAGGATCTCATTCATTTAGGATCATTCAAAATTCCATTTGTTTTGTCACTTTCAAAAAAGAACACATATTTTCTACCCGTCGCAAGGCAACAATTGAAATTGCCACAACACAGAAAATAAAATTTTTAAAATGAAAGCGCTCGCACATTAGGAATAAAATTATCGTCTGCAATCAATAATTTTATGCTATGAGATTATGTTGTTTGTATCAAGCGAGCGCCAACACCTTTTAAACTAAAATTTTAAATGCATTGGAAATTAAAGTTTTCAGACATTACAGTACAGTACAAAGCCACAAACTGTATTTTCACACTGCTACATTTCCGAAATGGGAATATGTAGAGTAGAGCAGTCGCGCATAGATTACGGACATTTTTGGGTATACAGGCGCCAATTTATCTTATCCGTGTGAACTAAATATCGTTTCGTACTAATTAATTGGTGCTCTGAAACCTTCTAATTGGAAATTTTGCTCTATCTCTTTTCGTTTTCCATTTGCAATGGCTAACTTCCAAATTTCGCCACGAGGGGCGCTGCTGTCGTTTGCATTAGGTCGGGCATAGTCACTTTACTATACCGTTACCTCACTTGCGTGGCTGTAGCACTCTCCGTTCGCAAGTATTTTCAGGTTAAAGGGACTTTCCTATGCACTCTCTCTATATATATATACATATACATAAAACTAAAAATTACTAAAACATAAAACTAAAACATAAATTGTGTATGTCAACCAAGATTGTGTAATTTCTCAATGAAAAATCCATTTTTAAAGGGATATTTTTTCTCTTTGAAGGACAGTAAACTCGAGTATACGTCAAGCACAGATTTTATCAGCTTATCAATAAGGGATTGGTGGTATTCCATTCCACCCCTTTAGATGAGACTTTATTAACTATTTTGGAAAGTTACGGCCCGATATTTACAGTTATTTAAACTTGGACTCTGTTACTACGTAGCGAAATGTGCACCGGTTGAAAGAGAGTTTGATGGTTAGAGCCTTCTTCATGTTAGATATTTTGGGAAGTTATGAACAAATCTTTACAAAATTTTAAATTTGGACTTTGGTGTTCAGTTTTGCCAGACCTGGCGGATTTTTCATTCAATAATCACCAATATTTTCGAGAAGTGATATTTGATATACATAATAGACTATAGTTCTACGAAGAGATTAGGCAAACTTTACAATTAAAAATTATTGTTGTTTATTTAAAAAAAAAAAAAAAAAAAAAAAAAAAAATCCGTCAGGTCTGGCAATACTGCTGGCGTTACTTAACACTTTCGTGACCGGTGACGTGAATTCCCGTCATATGAATATCTGTGACTCCGCCAGTGGACGTTTCTTTATATTACATAGGTTACATTATTACTTAACAATACACCTAATGTTCACATTTATACAATCAATGTATTATGGATACAAATACTTTAATAATAAGAGTATAACTAAAATGTATATCCATTTATATTATAAATATGAATACAGAAAACACTGATTTAAAAGAATGTAATATACAAGAAAAAGGCCTACAGGCGGAGCTAATTGTCAAAAGGAGAAAAACATGCGGTCGCGAAAGTGTTAAAGAAAGGTACACCTTTTGAAGAAGAAGGGTCTGATCCCATGAGAAATCTAGCGTTTTTTAATATTATGGTCATATTGTGACAAAATTTTAGATTTGGACTTCGTTTGCTGTTACATAACGAAGATTTCACAGTTTGAAGAAAATGGATCTGATCTTCACCTTGATCTTGGACAGTAAAAAAATAGTCCTTTTTTTTCTTCCTTTTTTTTTTTTTTTTTTTTTTTTTTTTTTAATATCGCCCTCAGATACTTAGTTCCTTACCCTCAAAACTTTGATAGCTACGGTCAGATAATTACAAAATTTTAAATTTGCACTCGGTTTGATGTTACGTAATAAAGATTGTTCCATTTTAAAGGTATGCATAGTTGCCAACATACTTATTAATATTCCGTAGTATTGTTTGCCCCGCCTTCTTTTTCACACCAGTATCTTTTTATAATATTTTCCTTCTTATTTAATCGTAATTTCATTTGGAGAATATTACTCTAAAAATTTACTGTTGTGAAAAAAAGGGCGGGACTAACAACATTACGGAATATTAATTAGGATGTTGGCAAGTATGGGTATGGGTCTGAGCTCACCCTTGATCTTGGAAAGTTATGACAGTTACTGTCAGATAATTAAAATTTTTATATTTGGTCTCTGATAAACGTAAATGGCACCTTTTGAACGGGGAGAGTTTGACTCCTATGGAATCTGAAGTCTTGTAAAGTTATAGTCAGATTGTGACGAAGTTTTAAATTTAAACTCGGTTTGCTGATACATAGCTAAGAATACACTGTTTGAAGGATGAGGATCTGAACACTACCCTTGAATTGCCACCTTTTCTCTCAGAATCTAAGATAATTATAGTCAGATCATTACAAATTTTTTAATTTGGACTCGTTGGGATGCCGGCATGACGGGGACTGCACCGTTCAAAGAGTAGGACACCCCCAGAGGCCCTCCTTGATACTAGACGTTTTTGAAAGTTATCCTCAGATCCTTAAAAATTTAAACTAATAAAATTTTAATGTTTTGTGCAATAATTTGATCATTGTGTTTATTATATATATATATATATATATATATATATATATATATATATATATATATATATATCCTCATTATTTGTATTTGTAGAAATTGTTTGTCATTTTTAAAAATGTATTTTATTATGTTTTTTTAAAATTCTATTTGAATTCCTTAATAAATATTCTTTTTTAAAGTTTTCATTTTTCACTTTTTATACAATTTTGTAAGAAAATTGAATTTTGCTTGTTTTTGTTTGGAATTTTATTAAGTTTGTTATTTAGCTCGAAGTAAAATTTAATGTAATGTGACCGATGAAAGTGTACTTTTATACAGCAGAGATGCCAGCAATTTAATTTATTTCGGAGCATTTTTAGCCCCGCCTCTATTTCATACCTCTTTTTTGTTAACACATTCGCGACCGCATGTTTTTGCGTTTTTGATAGTAAGGTCCGCCTATATGCGTTATTCTCTCAAGTTACAATATTTCAGAACAAAATTTTCTATATTCACATTTATATTACAAATGAATATACATTATAATTATACTCTGTCTAATCAATGTATTTGTATCCATAATATATTGGTTGTGCAAATATGAATATTGTGTATTTTCTTAAGAAGTAAATGACATACAATTTGCAAAAGAAACGCCCACTGGCAGAGTTACAGATTTTCAAATGATGTGAATCTACGTCAGCGGCCACGAAAGTGTTAATAGTAACCTTTTCTTATTCTATCGTAGTTGGTTTCTTATTCTATAGTAGTTGGTTTCTTAGTTTATCGTATTGGTGAAAAATATCCTGTAAATAAAGTGGTACGGATTAAAGGCGGGGCTAAAAATGTCCCGGAATAAATTAAAATGTTTGCAACTATGATACAGTAATAGGAACACATTGCGGTGGTCTTCTAATTTTAATATTTTAATAATTAACCCCTAAAAGTTATTATAATTGCAAAAACCCTTAACGGGTTAAACGCAGTTTACTTTATGGCTATACGAATTTTAAAAATGGGCTTTAAAAATATAGATATCCAATTTTGTGAACGGCTGTTGTTCTATTAACACTTTGCTTTCGGATCCCATAAAATTACGTTTTTCATGAAAAACGAATCCCGCCTTCATGCGTTTCTCTAAAAAAAAATACTTAAAAAAAAAAAAAAAAAAAAAAAAAAATACGTGTTTGTGTTTAACATTTTATATGCTGCTGGTGTATATATATGAAAGTGACATTTGCAGAATTAATTACTAAGAATAAAATTTTAATAATCTAATCATAATTACGTAAAATTACAGTTGCCAACTTGCATTTTTTGGCTACTGCAAAATTTTAATATTTTTTTTTTTATTTTACTTAATCAGTGAAAACCGTTGCAGTTTACAAATTGAATAAAATAAATTTTTGTACTAAATTTTTCCGGTAGCCGAAAGGTACTAGGTTGGCAACTATGCAAAATTATTTTAAGAAATAAAATAATTATTTTAGAGGAACGCCAAAAGGCGGGGCTTACTGTTCAAAATAGGAAAATACCCCGAAGACAATATGTTAATTAAAACATAATAGATATTTTTATTTAATCATTTGCGTTTTTTAATTTAGTTTATATTCACAGTGTAAACATTTTTTCAACATGAAAAAATATACTCACTGATGCTTTTTCATTCACAGCTCTCACAAATTCAAAATATGTGTTTAAAAAAAAATGATATCAAAATTCCAGTGAAGCCTTGATGTTATTTTAAAAGATTTGTTTTTAAATTTTATTACAACTGCTTTTGTTTTCTCTAATAAAGTCTCTATATATTTATATATACAGGTTGATCAATTTAAAAGAATACCCGTTGGTTTTTCCTATTACTCTTAAATCTGACGGATGTGGCAACTATTCTAACACTGAACTATAATTGTTTGAACCTTGTTTATGTGTGGTAGACAATTTCCAACACTGCTGCATTGTTACAAATTTATTTGTGAGGTAAAATAGAATTGGAGACGCACAGTTGTTTTTAATCCTGTAATGATTTTACTTATGAAAAACAAAATCTGATTACAATTTTTTACATTATTATTCCTACATTACATTAACAGTTATATTATCATTTTTACATTACCATTTCATAGGCTTTTCCAGAGAAGTCCTGCAAACATCGATGAATTAAAACAGATCATAACTGAAGAAATCTCGTCAGTAACACCAACGATGCTGAGAAGTGTGTCAAAAACCTGGTTCGACGTGTTTATGTTGGCATTCAAAATGGTGGCGACCATTTTCAATATTTTCTGTGAGAAATGATAATGTAAAAAAATTGAATTAAATTATGTTTTGAAAAATAAAATTATTACAGGATTTAAAAAATTGTGCGTCTCCATTTCTGTTTTACCTCACAAATAAAGTTGTAACAGTCCAACAGTGTTAGAAATTGTCTCACAAACTTAAACAAGGTTCAAACAATCATACTTCATTGTTAGAATAGTAGCCACATCCGTCAGATTTAAGGGTTATAAGAAAACCCCACGGGTACTCTTTTAAACTGATCACCCTGTATATTGTATATATACATATATATTGAAACAAAGCTTTTAATTTTCAGATACACAATCAAATATATCACACTTTCACTGAGCTTATGTATTGAAATGTATTTATTTCAGTAAATTGATTTATTTTTTGCGTTATGCTATCCAAAACTGTGTAAGTAAAATTTATGCAAATGTTTATTTTATGTCATAATATCTAAACTAACAAGGGAGTGTCCCCAACTGTTCAAAACGTATTTATACATATTATATATCATGTCTAAGGTCTTACTGAGCTGACAACGAAAATATCCATCTTATCGACAAATGCGTCCTCCCCTCTCCCCCCTCCCCTAGCGCGAGTTATTCCCAATTAAAGTTTTTAAATTACAGATTCTTTAACAATGTACTTCGTTTAGTTTCTATTATTATAATAGGTTTTGTAAAAGATTCTCATACTAAAAACCATTGTATATATATTATTAGTAAAGGTCGCCTGTATATTGTATATCGTTGATAGTCTAAAGTACCTAAAAAGTAAAAAAATATCTAAAATTACGTGTAAAATATGCCTAAATTGTTACAAAAGTAAAGATGTAATTTGTAAAAAGAAACTAAAATAAATATTTATATAATTTATCCCCTTAAATATAATTTCAAATAGATAATACTGGTAACGAAAAAAAAAAAAAAAAAAAAAAGAAAAGAAAAAAAGAAAAAAAAAGAAAAAAAGAAACTGTTTATTATTAATTTTCTGAAACTGGGTGTTTTCAAAGTTTTTTTTTTTTTTTTTTTTTTTAAAAGATGAACACTTAATTTCTACACCTCTCTCTTTAAATTGACCTAGATGTAGAAGCAGAATATAAATCTATACTTTGAGGAATTTGATTTTAAGGAATAAACATTTATGGTTGGGAGGATTATTTTGAACTGCAATCTCCGCCTTTTGGCGTGCCTCTAAAATTTTATTGTATTTAACAAAAGAGTTTTAAGTATTCAAGTTTAAATCATTTAAATTTTATCCTCAGAAATCGACATGGTAAATGCCATACACGTCTACAGCATTTCTGAAATTAAATACAAATACGCAGAATACCTTTTTATTATTATTATTATTATTATTATTATTATTATTATTTTAATTATTATTTATTTATTTATTTTATTTTATTTTTGGTAATTTATTTATTTATTTATTTATTTATTTATTTTAGTAGAAACACCTAAAGACGGCTTGAAAAAAAAAAAAAAAAAAAAAAAAAAAAAGACTTGGGTGGCTTTTTCTGAAACTCATCTGCAAACAGTTAAACATTAAATCGAAGGTAGGATATAAAGTGTACCAATACAGGGTTCCCCCGGCCGCGTCTTTTTATAAGCGCTTTTCCACCACTATTATCTTAAAATAAATTTCTTCTGAAATATACAGTGTACGTTGAAGAAGAATTTTATTTTAAGATAATAGTGGTGGAAGAATTTGAATTTTTTAGCATAGGTTTACATAACAGTACTAGTTATCTCATCACTTAATCTCCAATCTGTATTTATAGTATTAAATTTCAGGGTAAGAGAAAGTCGTGGGAGTGGCACACCAGATTATTTAATATGTCCTACCATTTTTTTTTCTTTTTTTTTTTATAGCAATATTTCTAATACATTTTCAAAAGGAAATGATAATAATAAATTCTATGTACTTGTAAAGTGGAAAAATATTAAGCGGATAGTGGATGTTCAGGGATAGGAACTTGGCGCGGAATTCACACCAGTATTTGTTAAAATAATTTCTCGACTTATAAAATCATTGGTTTAGAAAAAAGAAATTTTGTTCCATTGATAGTGGTAAGAGTTCTGCGCCAAGTTCCTATCCCTGATTTTGTAAATCTTTTTTTTTTTTTTTTTTATTACAGTCTTAGAGATATGAATTTTCCTTGAATTAGGAAGTATCATCATTAACTGCATTAATTTTTTTCGAAAACTATTTTATTAAAAATATATAATTTAAAATTTCTAAATTTTTTTTAAATGCTCCATACTAACTATCTTTTAATTATTTCTTTCTATTGTAAATCATTTTAGTTTAACTATATATTCTAAACATATCTGGGTATTTATTTGTAGATTCATTGGTAATTAAAAAAAAAAAAAAAAAAAAAAAAAAAAAAAAAAAATGTTTTTATGTTTGAATACGGACATTTTATGCAAAATTTTAATATTCAAACATAATATATATATTAATATTATCTTATCGATGAACTAACAAAATAATACCCAAATATATCTAGAATACATTGTTAAATTATAGTAACGTAATATTTGGAAAAAATATTAAAAAACAATTAACATGGATCATTTAATTTTTTTTTAAATAAAATTTAAAATTTTGAATTTTTGTTTAATTAGAAAATGTTTGAGAAATTTTAATGTATTTAATATTATTTTTTTGCAATGCATATGTAATGCGCATGCCACCTTTTATAACTGTGAAACAGTATTATAAAAAAGGATTTTTCCATGTCCACCATCCTTTAAGGTTTGTTCTCTTATTTGAATTAAATATAGCTCATAAATAAGTATAATTAACTTTATTATTATTATTATTATTATTATTATATCTATATATATATATCTATATCTATCTATCTATCTATATATATATATATTTAATTTGCACTTAACCCCTTAACGCGCGCTGTCCTCGCTGCGAGGACGCAAAATTTAAGATCCAGCTGCAAAAATTCATCCCGGAAAATTTATAGCAAAAATTTACGTTTATAACATATCAGAAAAGGCCGGTTTTTTAACCTTAAAATTTAAAATTGCTTTTAGTTTAATTTAGTTCATGAATACCGGTGGCAGTATAATTTAAATTATCCGAATTGTCTTGCGCCGCAAAGGGTTAAAAAAAGAAAAAAGTCATTATTTTTTACATACAGATTCTGAGTCATTTGACTGATTGAAAAAAAAAAAAAAAAAAAAAAAAAAAAATCTTTAGCGACTTTTTTTTTTCTCCTTAAAAAGAAACAAATACGGCTGTTGAAACTTCGGAGAATCTATTTCTTTCTCTGTCTCTCTCCATATAAAAAAAGAAACCTCATCTCCATAAAACGATCCATCTTTTTCTTGGTGTCTCGACTCGATGCCTATAAGGAACCAAGCTCACTAGTATCCATAATCGTCGCTGGAACATCTGTCAAAATGAGTCCGGAACAGCTGACAAAAACACCAGCAGCTATTCATGACGATTACGGGATTATTTTAAACCCTTTCTACCCAACTCCTCCCCCCTTTTACATGCGCCGTTTACTCAGGATCGTAAAGAAAAAAAAAGGAGAGAGAAAATAGTGTTCATATTTTATTTTACCCCCTGTACTTTTTTTTTCCTCTCGTTTCTTTGGTTTGGTTACAGGTTCTGCAGCATCTATTTCCCAGCATTGAAAACGTTAGCAATCAACACACTACTGCCGACAATTAAATGCACCTTTAACTCTCAAGGTGACTTTGAAATGGACCAGTGAGGCGGCGCTAATTTTCGCCATAAAAATATTCCTCTAAAAACGTGTTTTCGTTAGACAGACAAAAAGAAAAATCCGTACTCTTCCAGTATGTGGTGTGGTCTTATAATACCAAATGTAGGTGATTTACCAATCTGTAAAAGTGATTTAGAATTCTATTTTGTGATAGTACTAGTTGAAAATAAACTATCAAATGTACCAGAAAGCCCTAGCGGTTTGATTTAAAAACCTGACACCGGAAAAATTTTCTAGACATTTTATATAATTTTTAATAAGGTATTTGGTAAATTATCATTTAAGTACTGTTTAAAATAATAATAATAATAATAATAAATATGGTGCTATTTTATTAATTTAAAACAAAAAGACTTTCCGGCACGCTTAGTATTTAGAATATTCTTAATAATAATAATAATAATAATAATAATTAAAAGGAATAAATAATAATAGCATGGAATAAAAGTAATATTGAATTGCAAATGACAATGAAAAAATCTTAGTTTACTTCAGCATTTTTACAATAAAAATAAAAGAAAGAAAGAAAATCGGCCAAATAAATCGTTTTTGTAAATTCAGAGCTGCCAAGCTAATCCGGCAAATTGTTAGTACCGCCCCTTTTTCTACACTAGTAATTTCTTAGAGTTTTTTTCTTCCTAATTCCTCGCAAATATATTTGAAGAAAATTACTTTTAAAATTAAGTGGTGTAGAAAAAGGGGCGGTACTAGCAACTTGCCGGATTAGGTTGGCAGATCTGTAAATTACTGTCTTAGAGTTATGAAAATTTGCATGCGTTGAAATATTAAAAACGTACAATACCTAGACTCACCCACAGTCAAATACCATGTTTTTCTATTGGGGAATTTGTTTCAAAGAATTACTCATTATCTAAGGTATCCTTTTAAATACCAGTCAAACCACAGCTAAAATTCTCAAACAATATGATTTTAAAATAATATTTTCGCCTTCCAATAAACTCACCTTCTCTCAGTTAAAAGATCCTATTGACATGCATAATTCTTGGGGCATTTATAGTATTTCCTGTCAGTGTGGTTTATCATATATTGGCCAAACTAAACGCAGTCTTAAATTTCGTCTAAAAGAACATATGAATTACGTCCGCAAACAAGAAACCAATAAATCGGCTATTTCTAAACATTGCTGGGAGGAAAATCATAATTTTAAATTTAATTCAGCTAAAATAATTTGCAGACCTAAATCCATTCATGAACTCGATTTCTTTGAAGCTTTTCATATTTATAAAAAATTTAAAAACCTTGTAAATTGTGATTTCGCTGTTCCCTATTTGTCTGATTGTTGGAAATTTTACATTCAGTCCACATTTCCTTAATTTTTCTACTGTTTACACAGCTACACATTCCTTAATTCCTATTGGCTACACTCCCCACCTCTTCCGTAATCCTATTGGTTGAACTAAATCCGGTCCCTCTCCTATATATACGAGTACTTCTCCAGATTCAGAATTCTTTTTTTGCACTGATGACGGTACGCTTTAGGCTACCGAAACAGCTGTATGCACCTCAATAATTTTTCTTTGGCATTTCTGACGTAGTAGTTTATTCCTGTTTTAAGTTTCTATTTCTTTTTCTCTCAATTTTTTATTGTTACACATAATATAGTCTAACCATAATTGGATATTATTTTGCGTACTAAATACGTTTAGAAAATAATTAAACTATAATAATGTAAAATGTAAGGGGGAAAAAAAATAAAAATAAGTTAGCAGCCAGCGTATTAAAAATTTTCAAATTAATAAAAAAAAAAAAAAAAAAAGATTTTTTTTTAATTAACTCCTTAACGGTCGCATATTTTTCAAAGACACGCCCATAAAGTCCACATTTTTTGTCTAATTAAAAAAAAATAGATTGAAAAAATAAATATATGGATAATATATAAAGTTATTCTGCATATATTTGCAAATACATTATATATAGTTTGGTAGTGGCTGGTGCTTTCATGTACCCTAAAATGTTAAAGGAAAAATACACGTGGGGCGTGGTCACAGCCCGTGAATATCATGGGAGCGAGAAGGAAGGGGTTAAATTTAAGTATATTTGCAATAGCTTTCGAGAAATTTGTGCAGTTTTTCTCAACTCTAAGACAGATATTTGCAAAAAGTATCTATAACATCTACCATTCTCTTTAAGTTTATATTATACGATCGGACTCACTATATTTCACTTTTATTTAATACAGAACTTATTTACAGAATATATACATACTGTATAGATGTGTGTGTGTGCGTTTATATATATATATATATATGTTTTTCACATATCTTTTCAGTTTAAATTTTCTCTTTTTTGGGGGTGTTATTGGGTATAACTTGTTGTAAATGTTTAGCAATTTGCATACAACAATACAGAAATAACACCTATTTTACATGCAACATTCATTCTATACCCTTGAAAACGTAATGAATTTGTATATTTCAATTTATGGATTTTTGATAGTCGCAATCTTTTTTTTAATTTTTTCTGTTTCATCTTTTTCAATGTTTCTTGTTTTCATCTATTCAATGTTTGAAAAGGTTTTCAATATATATATATACTACATACACGACAAATGTAAGGGAAATTTAAAGGCGTCAAGCAGTCATTTGTAAGTGAGATACTAAATACAGATAACTTTTGGAGAACAATGTATTACTTTTTATAAATAAGATACAATTTGGATTTTTAAAATATGCAGTTAAAATGATTTAAGCAATTGTTCAATATATACATACAGGGCCTGATTAAGAGGGAAGCTCGCTCTTCACACATTATTTAAACTGACACCGTTATTTTTTAACAAATACTTTCCTCCTATAATAAACAGAAAATTTTCATTAAAAATTGTTTTAAAAGAATTCTGGTGTCTAATAACGGTGAGTAAATTGGATTGTTTTACACCGTTCATTTTTTATAAAAAATATTTCCTCGTCAAAGCGTGGAATTTCTATGACATGAAGTAAAAAATAATTGTAAAAATATTCCGGTATGAGCGAGCTTCCCCCTTAATCAGGCCCTGTATACATATATAGTTTTCGAAATGATTTATTTGATTCATGAATAGTTTCTAATACACAAAAGATTACAAAAACTAACCAATACAATATATCTACTATAGACTATTTTACATAATAAAAATAGTCATCATTTTGCAAAATATTTATTCTCTATATTATATGTATATATTTCTTTTAAGAATAACATAAAATGCTTGAAAACATTTTAATTTGTTGTGTCCGTAAAATATCTTGAATCCTGAAAAGTCTTTGAAATGTAAAAGAAATTATCACAAAAATATTTTAAATTATAGACGAAAATACAAGAATACACATGAATAAAACTTCGAATATAATCCAATAACCAGCTTTGATAATAAAATTTGACGGCTATTATCAGCGTCTTTTAAGAGAACTCTCCAACTTCTAAGATTTAGAAGGGAAACAATAAAGGACTTACAAAAATTTCGCTTACATTTTACAACTTTTCAGACAACGCCTTAAGTATTTATTTGTCGTAGAACCTCGAGAATAAAATTTTATGAAAGTAATAATTGTTCATTATATCGTCACAAAAGTTGTCAAAGAATTTTACGAAAATTATCGCAATGGCGTCACTAGTGATGAGATTGCAATACTTTCAACATGGGGAAACTGTGCCTGTAAATGTCGTTACACAACGATGTGAGTATCCCAGCAAGGAAATCAAGTTTTTGTTCGTACGGTCAGAGTTCTTTTCGGAAAAATAAAAAATATTAAGCATGATTCCGTACCAATATATTTTTGCTATACGCAGAACCGTTTTATAAATTATCAATAGCCTCCGTTTCGCTTAGGTATTTATTTATTTTATAATAAGCAAACTTTGCAATTTTAATTTGTTATGTAACACGGAATAAAGGCTTGATTAAAACTAGTGTTGCCACATTTAGACCGTGAAAAAATTATGTGACTGACATCTAGATTCTTAATTGTTGCTCTAGTAAAAATAGTTCCATGTCATTCTAGTACCCTTCTAGTACCCTTTGATAGAGAGTTTTAGAAACCCCTAATGGAATTCTATAGCATTTTCCTAAGTTATGGTGATCAATCCCATTTAAAATTTCTGTAAATAAATGCGAACACAAGAGCAGAGTTTTAGAAACTATAATTTTGTTTTATAATCCAATTCTAGTGAATCAACGAGAATTTCGCGAAATACAAGGATTCATAATATTCATAATATTCATAATATTGTTGCATAATCTAGAAAAGTGTAGACTAGAAATTCTCGATTATTTCGTCTATCCAGGTTATTTGTTTACGTCCTATAACTCGAAAATCTATATTTCTAGTTTAGAGATTTAGAAAACACTTTCGCGACCCCGTGTTTTTGTTTGTTGTTTTTTACAGTAAGGTTCGCCTGTGGGCGTTGTTCTCCCAAGTTACAATATTTCAGAACAAAATTTTCTATATTCAGATTCATATTACAAATTGATATACATTATAATTATACTCTTTCTAATCGAAGTATTTATATCCATAGTACATTAGTTGTACAAGTTTGAATATTGAGTATATTTTTAAGAAATAAATGACATGCGAATTGCAAAAGAAACGCCCACTGGCGGAGTTACACATTTTCAAATGAGGTGAATCTACGTCAGCGGTCGCGAAAGTGTTACTTATTCGTTCTAGATGAAAGCGGTATATTATATTTTCTCAGTGTAGGGACTTTTTTATTCAACTATCACCAATAATTTTGTGGAGTGGTATTTGATATACATAATAGACGATTAATCTTCGAAGTGATTAGGTAACCGTTATAAATAAAAAATAAGTGGTAGATATTAAATAGAAAAGCCACTAAATTTGGGAACAGTGATTAAAACTACGAAATGTGGTTTGTCGAGATAATTTTACTCTTTTAAATTAAAATTGCATCATAAATGAAAAATCAGTTTTATCGAGGCGATAATAAATAAATGAAATAAAATAAAAAATGTGGTTTACATATTTAAAAATTCCCTATGAAATTTATTTGAACTTGCTTAAGTTGAGAAAATAGTTTTGATTACCTTTATATAAACTTTACACATTTTTAATTATAATTTATTTTATATATCAGAAAATACAAGGACCTTTAAAATCTAAACTAAATTTTTACTGTCGTATATTTGAGTAAAAGTTTTTTTTTTTTTTTTTTTTTTTTTTTTTAAGGCACTTTTCTCTGAGTGCATACATTCATAAAAATTGTACGATTGGCGAACCTGATATGGAATTTGATTTTTTTTTTTTCCTTTTCTAAACTATAAAAACGTAAATAGAATGTACTTTATGGCAGTGAATTAATGGAATTGTAATTTATTTTAAAAATTGTTGTAAAGTATATTTATTGTACAAATTATATTTAATGCTTCAAAAGTAGTACTTTTCCCTGAAATTTTTTTAGGAGAATGTTTGGATATATTTCGTTTGCCTAACGACAACTAAAAGAATACAACTATCAATAAATAAAAAAATAAATAAATGAATATATAAATAAATAAATAAATAAATAAATAAAATTCAAACTTTATTTTAATTACAAAAATATCAAAAAACTGCTAATTAAGTTTATTATTATTATTATTATTATTGATTTCTTTTCTATTAAAAGACAACACAAAACACCGAAATATAAGTTATTTTCTATGGAGCAGTGGTCGCCAACTGGTGGTCCGCGGGAAAATGTTGATGGTATGCAGAAAAATCTGAACATTATTTGAATTTTTTTTTTTTTTTTTTTTTTTATGTTTTATTTTCATACCACTTATTAATATAAAATCTATTTTTAAAAAAATTGAAAAAAAAAAATCCTTTATAATGTGTCAAAATTTACGTTTCAATACGCGCTGCATTTAGCAGTGCCTTTTCTGATCGCTTCGGAGTCCCTCTGCCGGCGGTAGCGGTCGCCTATCTTCGTATTTAATTTTACAGCTTGAAAAGTAAGTTCAATAGAGTTCCAATACCCAAAACTTAGAAACCCAGTTTTTTATGGCTCCTAGATGTATTTTAAATTAAAAAATAATTGCCCCCCTCTTTCCCACCCCATAAGATTTTCAGCTTCGAAAGTATACACAATCGATTCCTCACATCAAAGTACCTACTTACACGACGGATTTTAGAAGTCCCTTGTTGTATTTTAAAACTGTTAAATACATGCTCCCCATATTTCACTAAAAATTTCAAAACTTCAAAAATACACGCAATCAATTCCTCACTCCTAAACACAGAAACGCGATTTTTCAAGGCCTTAGCTCCAATTAATTTTTTTTTTTTTTTTTTATTTATCTGTTCTCCCATCCATCTGTTCAATTTACAGCTTCGAATGTACGCTGGAAAAAAGTGAAACCTCGCTGCACTCATTTAGATGTAAATTTTGTGATGAACAGTGGAATTAAAATACTACTACTACTACTACTACTAATAATAATAATAACATAAATTCGGAAAATACAGCAAACTTAAGCATAAAAAAAGAATGATCAATCGTAATATTTACAGCTAACTTTGCAGCGAGGTTACAATTTTTTACAGATTATGCACATTCGATTCCTGACCCCAAATACTTATTAACACAGCTTTTGTAACTCCTAGCTCTATTTTAATCTTTCTAAATAGTATTTCTCTAGTAATAATTTTACGGATTCGAAATTATACGCAATCTATTCCTCACCGTCTCAAAAGTCTAATAATACAGATTTTCAAATCCGAGCTCCAATAAATATCTGCTCCCTCATTTCTATTTCTATTATTTTTAGGCAGAATGGATTCCTCACCTCCAAAAGAAAGAAAAATAAAGGCAATTTTTGTCTTTAGTTTTATTTTAAAATTTTAACCTTTATTTAAATAAATTTTAAATAAATTTAAAATTTAATACATTGAATGTTTTCTTATATATTATGATATAGAATTACTTTCAATATACAGTCGGTAACAAAAGTCTCCGAACACTAGCAAAAATTCCTATATAAAAAAAGGTACACTTAATACAGTTTCGTTAAATAAATCCTTGTCGAATCCTGTTTTTAGACTGACTAAAAACAGGATTAGACAAGGATTTATTTAACAAAACTGTATTAAGTGTACTTTTTTTATATAGGAATTTTTGCTAGTGTTCGGATACTTTTGTTATCGACTGTATATAATATACTGGTATAAACGGTGACAAGTGGCGTTGTTATACTCAAATTTTCCCTGTTTTCAGGAAAGCTATACCTCAGTTTCTATAGAATTTAAGTGCCTCAAATTTGATATGCGAAACGGATATTATGGAAAATTGTAGGCATAAGAAGAAATAAAAACAAAATAGTACAAGTAAGACGGATATTCTTCCAAGTTAGCACTGATTATTTTAATTTTCTCATGGATTATTTTCACTTTTTAATGTTTTACTAGAAATTATACTTATGTTAATTTTAACTTTTTTTTAATCACTCATACACACAGCATTAGAATTCAGAATTTTCTGGATGAGCGAAATGTTGAATGGAATATTTTTTCAATCATTTATCACAAAAATTTGAATTTCATATCAGGCATAGAAATCGCTTTGAATTTATAACTTGCATTTGATACCTAGCTACAATTGTTCTAAATTTATCATAATATTTGAATTTTTCAAAATATTCAAATGTACGTTAAAAATATAACTTTACATTGATTTTATTTATCTAAAAATATACATATTACTAGGTTTAGTAAACACATTTTTATACATAGAAATAAAAATTTATAGCGCTAATTTAATCTCTCGTCTCAAATTTTTATAATTTGGAAACAATAAGAATGTGTTTATGATTATATATAGGGGAGATTGGGGCATAGTGGATCACTTTTACACTTTTAATTTTTTTTTCAGAAAAAGCAGAAAAGCAATGTACTTGGGGGGAAAAAAGGAAACAATCTCTAAGCCCTTCTTAACATGTCTTAATTTTTTTATAACAATATTTCTAATACATTATGAATTAAAACATAAATTGTGAGCACTCACAAAGTGGACCACTGTGCCCCATCACCGGGGTACAGTGGGCCGGCCTCTTTTGTTTCTATTGAATTAATATAAATTACTTTTATTTTTTTTCTAAAAAATTAATTTATTATACTATTCTAGTCTAACTAACATAATTCTAGCATTTTCATGAAATAAAATAACCAAAATTAAATTAAAATAAACAAATAAGAAATCAAACCTCAGTAAGTAAATGTATTAAGTTTAAATAGATATTGGTTTTTATTCTTTTATTAATATTATGTATATAAATCAAATATTTTTTAATTCGGATATTAATAAATATTATACTGCTATTCAAATATTTAATATTTTTGTAATTATTTTGAGATATAATTAATTCACATTGTATTTGTAGGATAAATTTAAATAAAATATATTAATCTATTTCGTTTGCTTTTCACACATGATATCTAAAAACAAAAAAAAAAATAATAATAAATAATTCCTACTATTTATTAAATTAGATATGTTTTTCATTAAAACTATATAATTCAAATAGTTAATAAATTTAGATATTAACAATAATTATACTACTATTCAAATACTTTTTCTTTCAGAAATTTATTATTATTTTTTATTTTATTATAACATTAAGATATTTATTACTTTGAGATATACATTTGTATCTATAAGTTTAAATAAAACAAATATATTAAATCTAATTGGTACTTTTCTGTACACTGGAAGGTGGTCCACTGTGCACCGTGTCAGAGTAAAACAAATAATAATAAAATAATATATAGACTATAGTTATGATAATAATTTTTTAGGAATTTAAAAACAGCAATATCTTGCCTTCCTTTAACAGCTATATAGCATTTATAGTCACTAGTTCAATCTTTATAAAATTTTAAAAACTTCAATGTGAAAAAATTACTTTGAGCACCTCAAAACATAAAAACTTCTCAAAATGGTTATGTTACTATTACCCATGTGATTGTTTTGGCTGCATACAACTTGTACTATGCTGCCATACATGTGTATCCATATGAACTAAAAGAGTTGAATATTGTTAGATTTAAATTAGGGTGGTTCACTGTGCCCCGTCCTCCTCTACCCTATAGTTGTTTTATTATAATCAAAGAATTTTTAAGCATCATTTTCATGATTGAATATGTATTTATCTTATAGCAAAATTTTTCTTATAATAAAATAAATATCTCTATCGTTTTACATTAAATGTTTATTTAATATTATTAAAACGGGGTTCTCTGATCAGTACTCCAGAAATATATTTACATTTCTTCAACAGTCATATTAGTGGTTCATGGGATATTAAATTATCAATTTGGTGGTCCGTGAAGTCAAAAATGTTGGCGACCGCTTCTATGGAGAATGTACTAAGCATACTATTAAAGGTAGCGTAAAAAACCAGCCTATTGAAATTATTAACGCCTTAAAAACCCCTAAACAACAAACAAATCGAAATGTTTTTTTTTTTTTTTTAAGAATAAAACTAGGCTATTCTTTAAAAAAAAAAAAAAAAAAAAAAAAAAAAAAGTTAAATTTAATTAATCCTTTTAACACGTTCGTCGCCACGTCACCCATATGTGGGTGACGGGTATGCTTCCGTGGGAGCCCCTTCACCCAAATATGGGTGACGCTCTTGTTCTAGTTAGCAGGATTTTAAGTTAGATTTTTAAAAGGAATTTAATAGGATAAGCAATGAAATATAACTATAGGATATAAAACATAAAAAATACACACATTATACTATACTTTTTATTTACATTTAGGATAACATATAATATTATACTATGTCGCATGGTGTTCGTTAAAACACTCTAAACCATTTGAAGTGATTTTGACAATTGAAACAATAAGTCGTAGGTTTTTTTTTTTTTTTCTTTTTTTCTTCGTTTCTTGGCGTTTGGAAGTTTGTCTCTTCTTCTGTTAACATAGGACGCACATCCTTCTTATAGGCTTGCCCTAACTGATTCTTACGAATCTCTAAATGACGGGACACGTTCCTTTTTTTATTTCTATCATTATCAGGTACAGCATTTTCTGAGGACAACCATTCGGTAACAAGACGTTCCCGAAATTTTTTTATTTCTATTTTTTTATTTGTAGCTCTCTGGTACACGTTATCTCCGGCGGTCGGATTTGAGCCCGGCGAGAAACTCAGCCGAATCACGCTGAGCGACGAACGTGTTAAAGTATGAAATGTATTTTATGCTATTTTATGCTATTTTCGTTTCCTTTAAATGCTTTGGTCATTAAAATGATAAGTGATAAAATTTTCGACTTGAATTTTCATAAATTATTAATTAATTTTTACTCCATGTTAAGGCACTGAACTTCCAAAAGTAACGGTACTACATTCTAGAATAAGCAGTGTGAAAAGCGGCGAATAAAATTGTACTAAAAAATTAAGCCTGTCACCAGATGTCATTGTAATCGAAGCTAGGGTCACGACAACAAAACCGAGACTCCCTATTGGTTAATTATACGCATAGATCACGTGATTTAACTGACGAAACTGGGAAGAGCCAATCAGGTCTTCGATTTGAGCAATAGCTTCGATCACAGCGACATCTGGGTAAGCTTAATTTTTGTAGCATTATTTTAACATCACGGTTATAGGCGATTGCCACACTGTTTATTCTAGACGCTGTAACGGTACAACCTGTTTTCTTCTTCTTTTGCGCATAATTTCGAAACAAATGAACATATAAATGTAAAAATTAGATGGCACATTCGTAATCAGATTATTAATCGAATTTTATATAACTCTAACACAAACAATAGTTTTTAAACTGCCATAGCTTCAAATTAAAAAAAAAAAAGCAAGCATTGGAAGAAATGAAAAATTTAAACAATTTTAGCAAAGAAAACAAAATTAGAAAGGGTGTGAAAAGTGCGTTACAGATACTTGAAGTTGTACATACCTCCAAATGTTAAATTAAAATCGAATTTTTCTTTCCTTTATTCCCTTTTCTTTTTCCTCCATAAAGAACTTTTTTTTGAAGAAAAGATAATTATTGATTTGTAAACATTGAGCATCTTCAAAATAATAAAAAAATTCATTAAAAAATTTTAAAATGAACAACTTATCCAATTTTCATATTCGAATATTTATGACTTTCTTCTATATGTGTATATAGGGAAAGTACTGGATTCGTGAAAATTTTCGAACTCCAGTTTTCGATGGATTTACACGTTTTGCGAAGTCCTGAACACGATTCGACTATTTTTAGAAAATGTCTGTCTATCAGCCAGTCTGGATGTGTGTGTGTGTATCACAAATTTTGTGGACGCTGTATCTCACGAATCAATCAACGAAATTCAACCGAACTTGGTATTTAGTTAGTTGGGCCATGACATAAACTGGTGCTGATTAGATTTGGGGATCATTCGCTCAATAGGTGGCGCTGTGATCTCATTTCTTCTAAATTTTTAACATGGCAGTATAGGACAAAATTTCGTATAAATGTACATAATGAAAGTTATTTTTAATGTGTGATTTTAAAATTAATATGAATTATTGATAATAGTAGTAGTAAACTAGGAAAAAAAGTTTGTGCATGTAGTAGTATCGTTTCCCCCTGGAGGGAAATACCCCCCCCCCAGGGGGTGTAAATTTTCAATATGGGTATCTTTTGAAAGATCTCGTCAATTCCTTTAAAACAAATGGTTGAACCATAAATCTGTGATAGTTTAAAACAAAGTTATCGATTTTTTTCATTTTTTAAAAAATTGTATTTCTTTTGAAATTGTCAAAAAGTTTACTTTATTTCAGCATTTAGTGATATAATTCTGTCAGATAAAAAGCGCCTGTATAATAACTATATATAACTGTATATAACATGTAATTAACAAATAATTGGCACTGCATGAATTTTATGCAAAATTATATGGAATAAAGTCTTTTGGTGGCCACATCATACTAGTTTTTTTAAAAGTTATTAACATACAAAAGAAAAAAAAAGAAAAAGAAAGAAAAAAGAAAACACAGAAAGGGGAATAGAGGAAGAAAAATCTGGTTCTAATCTAATATTTGAATGCATGTGTACCGTCGTCTATACATGGTGCACCTTTGACACCCTTTCTCATTTAGTTTTCTTTGCTAAAATTGTTTAGTTTTTTTCATTTCTTTCATTGCTTACTTTTAAGAAAAAATTGAAGTTATATCAGCTTAAAAATTATTACCTGTGCTAAAGCTATATAAAAATCGATTATTAATTCGATAATGAATACGCCATCCAAATTTTATATTTACATGCTCATTATTTGTTTCAAAAGAAGAAAACGCGAAAACAGGTTGTACCGTCACTTTTGGATGCGCAGTGTATAATGTATGTGAAAAACACTTATTGTAACAATTATAGATATTTTAAAGAATAATAAAACTTTCAATGTTTACCATGCATTGCTCAGTATATTGCATTTATGCATTCAGAAACATTATACAATATTTATTGCAAACAATACATTCATGAAATATATCGCTTTTGTAAAATGGTTTGAATTTTCTGAATTTGTGTGTTTTTAAGTACCAAAATGCTTTTCTATTTTATTTATTATTATTATTTTTAGTTTAGTGATATAGCATACTTGCCAACATCCTAGTGAATATTCCGTAGTGTTGTTAGTCCAGCCCATTTTTTCACACCAATAAATTTTTAAAGTAATATTCGCTAATTGCAATTACGATTAAATAAGAAGAAAAATACTCTAAAAAGATACCGGTGTGAAAAAGAAGGCGGAGTTAACAATACTACGGAATATTAATTAGTATGTTGGCAAGTATAGATATAGTGATCTATTTTTAATCTATATTTACAGGGGTCACAGTCTTCGCCTTTTTTTCAGAACACTTTCAAGCATGAGAAAGTTCCGCCTGTTTTGCCAACACTCTTTTTCCTAGAATTTTTTTTATAATATATTTAAAGTAATGTGTCGTATGATTAAACTGGACAGAAATTATTTTATAAAAATAGTAGTAACAAAAAAGCATAATTTTCTCATTTTTAAAAGTGTCTTGAAAAAAAAAGGTGGAGACTACGGCCCCAGTATTTAGTGATATAGTGATAAATTTAGTGATCACAGATTATTTTTCTTTTCTTAATGTATTAAGTGAAAATTGAAGGTTTTGTTATTTAAGGCTTTATAAAGAAAGTTTTCGTTCTAACAAATTCTAAATATGTTTTTGATATTTTCCACTATAATATATATATATTTAACCGCCATTCTAGGAATAAAAAAATGGCAACAGCGATTGACGGTCTTGATTGATTGAAATATTTGTGTAAACTTTTATAATAAAGCATTTCACAGTATATTTGGTTCTATATATCAAAACACGTAGTTCTAAAATATTGATGCTTATATACATTTAATTCGCTAACTAACTAACTATATAAATAAATAAACAAATAATAATCATGAAAAAGATACGATTTGGCATTTAAGGGATTTCATACCATTCAAAAATGTAAAATTGGTAGGATCCTTAAGGCTTCTTATGCCTTTTGCACAATTATAAAATTAATTCTCATAATTAATTGCAATAAAAAATGTAGCAGGATTATTAAAATAGAAAAGAATTACAAAACTTAAATTTAAAAAACATGAGAAAAACGTCGTTAAAACATTTTTCTGTAACATAAAAAAAAAAAAAAACGGATTTTTTACTTTAAAATATGAAGTTGGGTCCCTTAGAAACGGTTACTATATTAATTTTTTTTTTTTTTTCACATTTTCTCTTAATTTTACTTTTTAACACTTTCCAAAATGTGGAAAATTGTTTATGGCTTCAGTTTGTCTATCTGTCTGCGCTATAACTCCCATAAATATTAGTTGAATTTCTTGAAACTGATATACAGGGTGATTATAATTAAAATTACGATTTCAAAACGCTATAACTTTAAAACTACCCATCAGAGCGATTTGATATTTTACCAGAGCAATCGTGAGGAAATGAAATTTTGTTTGAGGGAGGAAAAAAGTAGTTCCACCATGTTCCTATAGATGGTGCTGTCATGGTAATGTCAGGGGAAACGCCTAAATGGACTCATTAAACATAGAAATATTACTAGCAACACAGTGGAATAGCAGGAAACAATAGACTTCAAGGGTTTACTACAATTTTTTTTAGCAAAAAGACAATAATTCGTGTTTACAGCGAAAGCGGTCATAGTGACAAGAGAAAAAGAGGAGCTTCATGAAACAAATACTTTACGGATAATTAACAGCCCATTTTGGAACTTTTTTTTGCCAAACAAAATTTCATTGCCTCACGATTGCTCTGGTAAAATATGAAATTGATCTGATGGGTAGTTTTAAAATTATAGCGTTTTGAAATCGTAATTTTAATTATAATCACCTTGTATGCTATTCGAGTTCACTATCGGATGTTCTCTATTGAAAATGGAGTAAATAACACCGCTGATTTTTATACAGGGATATTCGAAAGTATTCCAAAGCACTGCGTTCTACGAGAAGTATTTATATAAAAACAGGAATAAACTACTACGTCAGAAACGCCAAAGAAAAATTATTGAGGTGCATACAGCTGTTTCGGTAGCCTAAAGCGTACCGTCTTCAGTGCAAAAAGAATTCTGTGCAAAAGAACTTCTTTTTGCACTGAAGACGGTACGCTTTAGGCTACCGAAACAGCTGTATTCTTTTTGCACTGAAGACGGTACGCTTTAGGCTACCGAAACAGCTGTATGCACCTCAATAATTTTTCTTTGGCGTTTCTGACGTAGTAGTTTATTCCTGTTTTAATATTCCAACGCCAAGTCTCGTGCTATTATAAGTATTCATATAAACCATATATTTATCATTTTACTTTGAAGAAATCTTAAGGAAATTAAGATATGTTATCATATGCTGAAAAGAATGCTTTCAATAGTGTATAGTACAATTAGCATTGATGTTCACAATACCGCATAAAAAAAATTCATTTGTATTGAGGGCTATATAACGAAATAGCTGGAATTACATTTTCCTTTTTATTAGGTATTTTAACACATTCTAATAATGTTTAAGAGTGAATAAGATTTGAACTAATTTATCTGTGTGTCTCTCTATCCATCTGTCTATGCGTCCACCTGTCCATCTCTAGCCTCCATAAATATTTTTCTACAAAATTATATATGTTATTCAAGTTCACTAAAGCATGTACTTTGTTTAAAATGGCATAAAAAGCACCAATCTTTAGTGTACCGGGACACCCAAAGGAATGCCAATGCATTGTGTTTAATGACAGGCACTTTTATAAGCTAATAACTATGTATTGTACAAATCATAATGAAATTGACAATTATATTTCAAATGCACAAAAAAATGTCTAATGAGTAAAGCATGATTAGAGTTCAGATTTACAGAGCTGTGCTGAAATATTCACATGTATTAAAAGCTACAACAGAAAACTTCTAGACTTGCATTTGTGTTTCTGTTAGCATTTACCAACAATTAGTGATTATGAATTCAATTAGTACATCTGCTTGTATTTCTGTACGTTGTGTACAGACTTAGGCAAAGTACATTGAAGGTTAAACGATGCAAACAGTAGATACAGTTGGAAAGTGTTAAAAATGTATGCTTAACAATTTATGCATGATTTTCTTTTCTTTTCTCCTTGACAATGGGTCTGGTTGTGGGAATTAAAGCCGATTGGCTGTACTAGGGTCCTAGTCTGACGGAGAGTGCCCTTCGTGGGGGTCCTTCTAAGGACACCTAGTCCGTATTTACGCAAATTTCGGAGAAAATCACGGAAAACTACGAACGACGAGCACAACCTGGAATCGAAGCCGGCCCTCACGTCTACCAGTTTTGATCGCAAAACTGCTCGGCCTCTGCTGGGCTTCCATGACGATGGAGTTTTGTGCATGCGAATGGACATTATGATAATTACAAAATGATAATACTTTAAAAAATATATTAAAATAAATTATAAAAAATAATCTCAGTAAATATTCAATCGTGAGTAATTTACACGAAGAAAAACAAGTTTTATCAAAACAATATGTTACTTAAACAAGTGTGATGAACCCTTTCCAAGATTCCTTTATAATTACATTTTCATTATTACTCAGTTCTTCTTTAGCTATTACTTCTTGTTACTAATCTATTTATCTGCGATATTCATTAAATGGGGCATTTTTTACTTTTATGACAAGAATTCCCGCTAGAGAAAAAGAAGTAAAAAATACATATATAATCTAAAAACATTTTTGCTACGAAAGGGGGAGGGGGAATGGTGTAAAATATTAATGTAAATAGTTTTTTTTTTTTTTTTCTTTTTTTTACCTGTTTTGAGTTTGCCGAACTTTTAAATCAATATTAAAAAATGATAAATAAATAAATAGACGTTCTTTAAAAATACAGACGAACATTTTAATGTTAAAAATAAGATGCTGCATAGAAAAATAACCAAGTCTATTCAAGAAACATTAGTTATACTGTCTATTCTGTTTTGCATGCACCTAGATGGCGACACTCCACCTAATAAGCACCTTAACCCTTTTCTTTTTTACCAAGTAGGGGTATCTCAGAAAAAAAGAAGAAACAAAAATTAAAAGATGAAAAAGGAAGCGTCTCTACCGCTATAACGGAAATCTGCCGATATTTCTCTGAGTGTTCTTAGATTTCTAATGGATACTATCATGTGCCACGTGCCGTACTATATAGTAACATGCTGTGTGCCGTTTGCTAAATTTCAAAACTGACATATAGAAAAACTAAATCAATGGTACTATTAGAAAATTATTTACACTCTATATGCGCATATATTAGCGAAATTTTATAAATATGAATGTTGTATCTTATAAACCAATGGACCAAATTTAACAAAACTTTATATTAGGTTGAAGCTTGATTTAAAATTGTGATAATTAGCTTTTGGGATATATCACTCAACAGGTGACACTGTTTTGCTGCAATTTTCCCCATTTAAGAAAGGTTGTGTTTTAACTTCTATAAACTGTATTTACACCAAACTTGGCATGAAATGTGGTTATCAGGTAAAATTTGCTGATTTAAATAGGGCGCATACTGATCAACAGGTGGCTCTTCTATATTGCAATTTAATTCCCGTTTACCGGAAGTCAATATCTCAACTTCTATTGTATATGAATCCATGAAACTTGGTATGTGATATGGATATTATGTGAAACTAGGCTTAATTTCAGTGCATATCGAATATTAGGTGATGCTGCTATGCTGCAACATTTTCTGTTTATGGAAAGGCTCAGCTATGGTGTAAAATATTAATATAAATATATATTCTTTTTGACCTGTTTTGAGTTTGCCGAACTTTTAAATCAGTATTAAAAAATAATAAATAAATAAATAGACGCTTCTGTGTCATAATAGCTTCTATGTCATATAAATGCACCAAATTTGGTATGTTAAATATATATCATGAAATTAAACTTTAATCACATAAAAACCGTTACAATATACACTAAAAATATATAATTTAAAACATTAAAATACACAAAACATAAATTTAAACGTTTCGAGCCTTTTACAAGCTCTTCATCAGTAAAACATCAAAAAGTAATTTGTTGAGTAGAACAAGAGAACTCCTTTAACAGAGTACAGTGTATTCAGGAGGAACATGCGCATGCCTCATTAAGCGGGGAAAACTGTTGCTTCGTGTATTAGCCTTCGAGGAAAATTCTCGAATAATAATTTGAGCAGTTAGATATGATTATTTTACTATTGCTAAAATCAGGTATTCTTTATATTGGTGAAACTGACCGTTCCCTTCATACCCGAATTCTCGAATATAAAAGAAGTTTCAAAAATCGCGATATGCGTTCTAAAATAGTGCAACATGCCATAGAAACCGACCATCTACCTGATTTTAGCAATAGTAAAATAATCATATCTAACTGCTCAAATTATCATTCGAGAATTTTCCTCGAAGGCTGGTACACGAAGCAACAGTTTTCCCCGCTTAATGAGGCATGCGCAGTTCCTCCTGAATACACTGTACTCTGTTAAAGGAGTTCTCTTGTTCTACTCAACAAATTACTTTTTGATGTTTTACTGATGAGGAGCCTGTAAAATGCTCGAAACGTTTAAATTTATGTTTTGTGTATTTTAACGTTTTAAATTGTATATTTTTAGTGTATATTGTCTCGGTTTTGATGTGATTAAAGTTTAATATTATTATATATGAGACGTAATGATTTTTAAATATTTTATATGTCATGAAAATTATGATAAATCAGTTTACGTGCATATCAACCGATAGATCTCAGCATTTATCGTTGAAAATTGTATAACATAGAGAATTAAATACAAATTACATTTATAAATATTAATTGTGAAAAGCTAAGTTGGTTACATTTTTTAGCATTTTAATTGATTTTACTGTGGTATTGTTACATAGAATTATATAGAAAATGTTTTGTGATGTATACTTGTTATCTATATACATATATTTTGCATATGACAATGCTTTCATTACAAAAGAAAAAAAGAAAAAAAGCACTAACATTACGATATTCCGAACATAAAAAATACGCAATATTTGTTTTAGGTTAAAATAGTTAAGCTTCATCAGGCAAATAAGTAAGCAGACGCAGTACACAAGACACAACGCAGTGTAGCAGACTCAAGATAGAACAAACATAGAACTTTGAAGATAGAATAATCTTCAAGTCCATTATTGAGTAATTAATGACGATGACTAAACAAACAACAAAGATTAGAATTAAAATGTTGTTTTAAATATGTATATTTCCATTTTTAAAAGATATTTTTACACACATTATGTATATACATTTGTATCAAATTTATAATATAAATAGAATATATATCAGAGGTCTCGTAAGTCTGTAAATATTTTAAAAATTCGTAAAAATGTAAGGAATTCGTAAAATTGAACGCGGTTTTTAAAAAAGTTCTTCTCATGAAGGTTTTTTTTTAATTAAAAAAATAATTAAAATTCCGTTGTAAGAGCGTGCTGTACGGGAGTAAATCACACATTTCCATGGAAAATTATATTTAATTAAATAGAAGCATATCACTCTTATTCTGTGTCGGAGATAAGCACAAGTTATAGTTCACAAGCGAGTTACAACACCACACTCACAATGAGAAAAAAAATATATATACAGCCTTCATCTAGAATGAATAAGTGGCCATTTTCTAAATCCCTTAACTAGAAATATACATTTTCCGAGCGAGGCGCATAAGGCACGCCAATAAACTGAATAGACGAAATGATCGAGAATTTCTAGTCTACACATTTCTAGACGGTAAAACAATACTCTGAATATCCTGAACCTTTTGTATGGCGAGAAATTCTCGCTTGATTACCTAGAATTGGGTAATAAACCAAGATTATATTTGCTGAAACCCGCCTCTTGTGTTCGCATTTATTTGCAGATATTTCAAATAGGTTTGTCCTCGATAATATAGACAAACTCTCTAGAATTCTAATAGGGGTTTCTAGAACTTGCTTTAAAAGAGAACTAGAATTTATAACGATGTCATGGAACTATTTTTTCTAGAGCCACAATTTAGATTATAGATGTCCGTTACGGAATTTTTTTCTCAGTGCACTGCAGAATGTAGCATATCTGATTGGATGCAAAAGATTTCATGGCAGATGACATCCTTACTCTGCAAGGTTAAATTAAAATTTATAGAACTCTGATTTGCATATTTCTTATTATTGCTTCGGTGCTGAGCCCTCTATCGAAAAAAAAAAAAAAAAAAAAAATTAAAACTCTTTTTTTATTTACCTCCTCTCCACAAAAAATCCTTTTACGAGAATAACTTTTTCGCAAACCGCGTTCAATGTTACCAATTCCTTCAATTTTTATGAAATTTTTCAGTATTCGCAGACTTATGGGGCATCCAGTATTTATTGTTACAAATTTGTGAGAATTAGTTTTTAATTTTATGTAATTTCATTTTAAAAGGTTTATACAGGTTATAAAATATTAATTGTCCGCGTTTCTGCTTTGTTTTAGCCTTAAAATAGCTCGTTTTTCTTTAAAAATGTGTCTATAAGCTTCACCAGGGCACGAATTTGGCGAGTTTATTGCTTCTGGCGGCTTTTTTTGGCGATTTTGTCAAGAAAATCTTTTTAATTTATAAATCGATTGTCTAAGCTCTACATCGAACATTTTGCAAAATACCCGGAATATTTTGAAAATATGCGAGGCTATGTAAATTGATCGCATTCTGGCCGTTGAGTTCAGTTGAAGCCAAGTCACTGAAGTGTTAGGAGCTTCCCTGACGGAACCTCTGAAAATGAATACAGCCTATGTTGTGTGTGTTATGCTTATACTGTGATTTTTATGTCATCAGCAGCTGTGTTTTCTGGTAAAACTGAAGTTGATACCTGATTGTCAGACTTCTAATCTTCTGGAATATTCTGTAAATAAATTTTTAAGCCCCCAATCTCTAATTACACAACGATAAAAAAAAAAAAAAAAAAAAAAAAAAAAATGATAGGCGTATATAAATAATTTAGGAAAGAAATTTTCGTCATATTACCATGCTAGCGCAAATCTTTACGAGATAAGCAAAAAATTAATTCAAAAAGTAATTATGAATTAATATATTTTTTAATTTGATTAATTATAAATAACATAAATATAAGTTTTAAAGAAAACCGAAAAGTTAAAAATAATAATAATAAATAACGATACTTTTAATCATTTTTTTATGTCTAATATAACTAAATATTTAATTTCATAAAAGCCTTGCATTTTTAAAACCCATTTTCAAAATTTAATTTAAACTATTTATTGTGTTTCAGGTATTCTATTGTTTTTGAATTCCGCTAATTCTACAGAGAAAAATTCATTTCACACTTCTAAAACATTGAAAAGATAAAAAATTCTTTTAATTATTATTAATCATAATTTTGTTTCATTTTTCGAAAATTAATCTTGATAGTAACGGAAAGATTCATAAGGACTTCTAAAACTTGTACCTTTTTAAATTTCTAAAACTAAATCACGGAAACCTTTCTAAAAGTTTGTGCTTTTGCCGCACGACTGCAGTTACGGTACATATTTACTTTCTTTTACCCATAAGGTAGAGAAAGTATTGTTTTTGGGTCAAATTTTCGAAAGCGAGTTTTTGTTATATTGGCACGTTTTGAGGTGCCCTGAATCCGAAAATCATGTTTTTAGCGGTTGGTCTGTGTGTATGTGCCTGTCTGTGTGTCTGTCTGTTATCAGCATATCTCAAGAACAAATGGTAGAAGAAAGTTCAAACTTAGTATTCTAAATGTGTATGATATAGGGATGCTACACTAAAAATTTCGTTGAAATGAAACAAATGGTTCGTATACAGGGGCAACCAAGAGAATTCAAATACATTACGTCTATGGTGGAAATTGCAGGTAAGTAGATTTTAACAGCTGTAGACTGCACTAAACTAAATGAAATGAGTATATATTTTTTATATGCGTAAAAACATGTCTCGTGTAGAATATGGTTGAAAAATCATTAACGGTTCATTTACAGGGCTGCACAAAAGTACTAGATTATAGTGCGACAATAGCTGAAAATTGGTGGGAAGTGTATTTCAGGTTGGGCCGTGTGTTATTACTATAGGATTATATTTAGGTGCACCATGTAGTTTTCAAAAGATATACATGGCTGCAAATATTTAAGCTATAAATTTAAGCTATAATATTTAAGCTGGTGCGTTGCCGCTTTGACTGCAGCACTCGTGCTTACTTTGTTCGCCTGATGAAGGGTCGTGTGTTTTTTCGACCCGAAACAATTGTTGCGAGTTTATTGCATTTTATGGTGTTTATTCAAAGTTTGTATGTAATAATTTTTACAACGCCAGTTTTGTGATGCTTCTTTATTAAACTCCTTTTTATTGTTAGTGGAAGCGCTTTACTACAATACTTCATCATGTCCTGGAAATCTGCTCAGGAATTGATTTTCTCATAGACATATGGTAAATAATACATGTTTTAAAGCTAAATATTCATCACTTATTTTTTGTATATTTATACGTTTGGAGGCTTCCTGATTACCGAAGTTAAACTTTTAACATTTGATCTTTATCTGTATTTCTTAGAGTAACTTAAATGTGAATAATTTCAGGAGATCCAATAATCTGCATTTTCTAGTTAATATTAGTTTGTTGCTGGAAAAGTTTGATCAAGACTGAAAAGTTTCAAGGAATGTTGCATGTGAAGTTGTCTCACTAATTTTAAGTGAACTTTTAATTTTAATAACAGATTTGAATTCTATATAAATATGGGTGCAGTAAGGAAATAGGGGGTTGAAGGCGGCGGTAGCTCCCCTCACACAAAACTAATTATTATATAAAACTCTTCCGATGTCTAATTGGAATTGTTTTAATATAAGGTTTTAATATCAGTTCTTTTTATCTTACCTCTTAATCTCCAACCTATATTTACAGTATTAAATTTCAGGGAAAGTGAAAGTCGTGTGAGTGACACACCAGATTATTTTAATGCAATTTGAATAGGATGGCAAAAATAAGCAGCAGTTTTCATGTCTCTGTGTAATAGCCGTATGTTACTTCTATAGCTCAAAATCTGACTCAAGTTTACGCATAATGTTATTTGTGATGATATTTTTTTTAATATATTTTTCTTTCTATCTTTTTTTCCGTTTTGCTCAGCTAGTAACGATATCCCGCTAACACTCTAAAATACCACTGGATGAAAGTGAAATAAATTTAAAACCAAAACTAAGAACACTGGAAATAAAATAATTTTGTTATTGAAATACAAAATTTTATAATGTAGATAAAAATATTGTGCCACGGCATTCAATTATTATTCCGTTCTTTTCAATCTTTATCAACATAATATGGATTCAAAATTTATTAATGTTACTGAAGACTAAATAAGATTGGCGTGGGTATATCAGAAAGATTGAAACTATTTGGAACCTTAACATTTTTTAAGGGAAAGATACGAACGTACTGGAACAAAATACTAAAAACTCACTAAGTAATACTAAAATTTCGCCAATGATACACTCCCTTTCTAAAGTTTAGCAAGATTTGCAAACGATCAGTTTTTCTTTCAATTTAAAAACTTATCTCTCAAAGAAATATTTTAAAACATTGGGTACTTAAAGAACTGGATCTTCCTCTTGTTTTTTGGTGAAGATTGGTTTAAGACAACATTTAGGGGGCCGGTAACAAATTGAGCAAAATCATTAATGTTTGTCATCACCTGTATCACTATATTAATGAAATGATTTGTAAATTTAGGATATATTAATATAGACCCAGTACAAATTGTAGATTAATTTGTATGACGAAAGCATGCTAAATAACGGAGATATAAGCATTTATTTTAAAACTCCTACAAAAATCAGCAGGTTTTTTTTCTTTTCTTTATAACTAGCAGGCTTTGCCAGCTTCGCTGGACACAATACTGAAATGAGTTGTCAAAATCCCATATCATTATTAATTAACCCGAGTTAAAGTTCCCGCTGTGCTCGGTAGAGATTTTTCTCGCTCGAAACGTGAGGAGTCCGTGTTCCCACTGCCTTCGACAGTAACTTACCCGATTCTTATCCCTCCTTCCCCAGTGGCTATGTTCGAAGTTTTGCGAAATCTCGACAAAGTACATAATGAGTACACCCAGTCAACATCCACTCACCAAAGTTTGCCAATCTAAGATAATTTAAGGCGAATTCAAACGGGAAAACGTGTTTTTACACGTGTTTATAGCCCTCTCGACACCAAGGGGGTATGGGGGGGATTTCGTAAAATCCCGTTACAATAAGGGTCGGATACATATAAACAATTTACGCACCAAATTTCGTGACCGCAGATCCCATAAATTTCTCCCAACAAATTTAGCACTAAAAGTTGTGTCTCGAATTCGCCCTCTCTTAACCCCCCCCCCCCCCCCCCACCAAAAAAAAAAAACAAAAAAAAAAAAAAACGCAAACCCCCAAAAAACAAAAATGCGTTTTTGGAAGTATCCTAAGGAATTCTCATAGCTTTTTTTCAATATATTTGTTCCATTCTTGGTAGAGGTCTACTCAAAAATCAGGAATTTTCAATATTTCCCCCTCCCTTCCCTTAAAAATCGAAAATTCCTAAATCCTGATAATGAATTATTTGTACTCATGTTTAGTCTCCCCATGTGCAATTTCTTTACTGTGAAGTAATTAGGAGCCGAGTTATGCTTACAAACGTGTTTTTGTATTTTGTCCCCTAGGGGGGAATGTGGGGGAATTTCTAAAAAGTTGATAGATATAATTTTAAGTTGGGTAAAGACCTAAATTCCTGCGAAGCGCTGTTGAATTCTGTAAAGCCGTTCTCAAGTGATACCCGGACAAACGTGTTTCTGTCTCTTGCCCCCCAGTGGCGGAACGTGGAGAAATTCTGAAAAGTTGATAGGTATAATTTTAATTTGGGTAAAGACCTAAATTCCTGCGAAGCGCCGTTGAATTCTGTCCAGCCGTTCTCAAGTGATACCCGGACAAACGTGTTTTTGTCTTTTGCCCCCCAGGGGGGAACGTGGGAGAATTTTTGAAAAATTGATAGATATAATTTTAAGTTAGGTAAAGATCTAAGTTTCTGCCAAGCGCCGTTGAATTCCGTCGAGCCGTTCTCAAATGATGCCGGACAAAAAAAGCGACATACAGACACGATGACACACACACACAGGCAAAATTTTCTGAAGTCGTTTTCGGCTTTCATGGTGTGTGAAACGTGAAGATGTCGCAAAATTTTTCGATTCTGACAAATTTACAGACAAAAGTTCGATTTTATTAATATAGATATATAGAGTTTTAAACGAAAATTATTCTCACTTTCAGACAAATTAAAGAAACACTTTTAAAATAATATGCTGCAGTTGGAATACAAATATCTTAAATATCTCATGAAACAGGAGAATTTTTTATGAGAAACATTTTCACAGCGCATGCGCGAAAGATAGAAATTTTTTTATTGCATAGGTTGAAAGCTAGATATATTGAGCAACTTTTTTCAAAAACTTATTAGGATAGAGTAAAAATTAAGCGATTTGTCGATAAAGGAACGAGCTAGGTTATAGGTATTTTCCAAGAGTTTAAGTTTCAGAAGGAATTTTTCACATGCCGCGTAGTTAATTTGAAGATCCAATTATTTCAATTACGCCCCGAAAGTACTTTTTTGTTAAAAACCTCTTATAAAGCTTGTAACTATAATTAAAAAAAAAAAAAAAAAAACTAAGATTTGTGAGATTATGTTTTTTCACAAAAGAGAACTTTTGCAAAGTGGTTAAAATAATTAAATCTTTAATTACGTGGCGTGTAAAAAAAAACCCTTATGAAATTTCAACTCTTGGAAAATACCTGAAATCTAGCTCGTTCTTTTAACGACAATTTGCTTAATTTTTATTCTATTCAAATGAATTTTTAACAAAAGTTGCCCAATATATCTAGGTTTCAATCTATGTATTAAAATTTTTTCTATCTTTCGCGCTTGTGCTGTGAAAACTTTTTTCATAAAAAAGCTCATATTTAATGAGATATTTACGATATTTGTATCCCAATTAGAGTATATTGTTTCAAAAATGTTTTTTCAATTTATCTGATATTGGAAATAATTTTCGTTTGAAACTCTGCATATAATAAATGAAAAACATGCTGAGTTTTTTTTTTTTTTGTAGTTTTAATATAAATGCTTATATGTCCGTTATTTAACAAGCTGTCGTCACACAAATTCATACACTAATTGTGCTGGGTCGATATTAATGTATTCCTAAATTTACAGATAATTTCGTTCAGTTAACAACACAGGTTGATCACAGACGATATTTATTTTTCACAGTTTGGCCCCCTAAATGTTGTTTTAAAGCAATCTTCACTGAAAAACATGAGGAAGAAGAAGTTCTTTAAATACCCAATGTTTGAGAACATTTCATGGATAGATAAGTTTTTAATTTGAAAAAAAACTGATCGTTTTCAAATCTTGTTAAACTTTTGAGCAAGAGTGTATTATAAATGTTGTATGTATTTAACTCTAGCAGCATATATAATTTCATAACGATAGCTAAATTCATCGAACAATCTCTCATTTTAACATTGTATATCAAACATTGGTGCATAGGGTGCCAATAACTGGTAAAACAAAAAACTAGCAGTGCCAAACACTGGAGCATAAGACACTGATTACTGGTAAAAGGAAAAGTTGGCATCATCAATTACTGGAACATTGAGTGGGTGTAAAATAAAAATTCATAAATAAAAAATAATAATTATTAAATGTATATATTTTAACATATATGTGGTTCTGAAAGTGTTTCAGACCATATATATTAAATTAGGATTTCCAAAAATAGTTTCTGACGACCGAAACATTAAAAACATCAGAAATTGCTCTAAAAGTGTTAATCACTGGAGCACTTACCCTACACTGAAAAAAAAAAAAAAAAAAAAAAAAAAAAGAGAGAGAGAGAGAGAGAGAAAGAGAAAAAAAAGAAAGAAAACGTGTCATAGTACAGAAATATCCTGATAGCAAAAATACCATAAAATATCAATATTCTATGTAAAAAATACGTTAATAAAATTTTCCTGCAACAGAGTAATACAGAAAATATATGTGCACAACAGATTTTTTCCATAAGGCTCACTGAAATTTTCCCATTAAATAAAGCGGCCAGGATCGAGCCAGAGTCCATAGCATAGCAGGTGACGATAACAGACACGGAAGCACAATTTATGTTGTTTTGTTACTCACCACTTCTCAGTCATGCTTTGATACCAAGTTCTCCGTAAGCAAAAGAGAAAAAGTATGTAATCACTAGATAAAATCTTCATCTATGGTTACAGAAAAAATGTTTCTTTTGACAAATTAGGATGTAATTTTGCACTAAATTCCTGTAATTTTAGAAAATAGATATTTTATGTAGGAAAGGTAAAGAAATTTTCTATATTTCAATAGAATGTATTAACA